>SDVV010032265.1:0-11448 GCA_016164225.1 Gammarus roeselii
TGAGATGTGTTGGTGTGTGGAATGGCTTGCCTGCTGACATAGTGCAGTTGACAGATATTACTCGCTATAAGCAAGCTCTTGCTGATCTGATGTACAAGGAATTTTTAGATTTTGACTAGGCTGATGAAGTTTAATTTATTTGTAGGGATGTGTGTGTAAGCATGTATGTAATTTTTTTTTTTTTCAGTCTATATGTATATGTGTGTATATATATGAATGTGTATGTTTTATATTGTGACCAACAGAACTGCTGTATGATCAGTTGCCTGAAGCACAAATTTCCAGTTTTTTCCGCTCCATTGTTTTGCCGGTCTTTGCAGTCTGGCGTGCTGTGGCATTTGTGCCTCCTGTCATGCTCTGCACTCAGGCCTTGCTGGGGTGTGGGGTGGTCTTGGGGCAACCAAGGTGAGAAACCAAGGTGAGAAGAATTTTCTCCTTCCTGACAGGAGAAGCCTGAGCACCCATTCTTCCTTCTCTCCTCTGTTGTCTCCTTTGCTTGTTCTCACACCATTAACTTTTGAGTGGTTGGATGATCTTCTCCTACATCAAAGTCCTAAGTTTAACAAACCTGAGTCTTGAACACATTTTTCCTAGTAGGCATGTGTCAAGGAGGCTTGCAAGATACTGCAACTGGAGGTCCTGGATTCTCCTACTTGATGGCAAATCTGGTTAGACCAATATTATCTTATCTACATTCCAGCACATTGGCAGAGATGTCAGTTTTCTGTCTTTGAGCCTACATTTTTGCTCCTTCCAATCCTCCTGAACACAGTATACCCTATCAACTGGTACACCAACTAACTGGTGTGCTGATGATAGATACCAACTCATCTCAGCCTGTAATCCAGGCCTGGAAAACTCATCTTGCTCCATCCTCTGGCCCACAAAAACTAAGATCTGTAGGCCACAGTGTTGTAACACTGCACTGATACTAGATATGTTGCACTGTTGCTAAATGCATTATCTACATTTCCTTGATATGTTGTAAGCGCTGTGGCTAGTTAATGCCTCCTCCTCCCTTGCATGGCTCTGATGTGCTAGAGGTCCTTTTTAGTACAAGGTGCTTTGATTCCTTTTCAATTAACACTGATAGTCCTTACCTGGAGTACTTCTATATAGGGGTAGAAAAAAAATGATAGCAAATCAAAAACTTGGAAGATAAATCCAAAATGGCTGCACTGGCCTTCTGGTAGGCATGTAACAAAATGCGTGGAACACATCTACCATTGAGATGGTGAGGAGAACTGAGCCTCTGGTCTGTAGGCCACTACATTTATACTTGGTGAGGTAATGTATAGTTGATAATTTGATATGCTTTACAGGCTGCTGCCACATCATCAGCCATGTCACGAGGAGACCACTCATATATAAGTCCCTGTCTCAAATGGACACTTTTCATCTTCAATTTTATTTTCTGGGTAAGTAAATTATATAAAAATATATAGGTATACCTTGCTACTAGCTACTTATCTTGTCAGCTAAAGTTTGCATGTATGGAAATGGTTCCCTTAACTGATTTAGTTCAATTCAAAGCTGGCCAATTTATTTTTCTTCTTAGTCATGAGTAGCATTGATCATAAAGTTTCTTTCTATGGGGAAAACTATCAATCCCATGTAAAGTGTCAGCAGAGGTCCTTATGTTCAACTAACATAGGTTAGATTATGAAGTTAGTCTAATTATGATAATAAACTGTAAATTCTCTCCCACTCATCCTCTCATTCTATTTCTTTATCTTGCCCTCTCTGGGTTCAAACTTCATGTGTGGGACCCCATTTCTTCTCCTATTTTCAGATCTGCCTGTTGACCTTTGATACTTTACTGAGAAGCAAACATCACTTCAAGTGACTAATGAAGGGTTGATGGTGATTGAACTCTACTGCATTTGTTAAACCTATTCCTCTGTACTATAAACAATTTTTACTGTCTCTTGAAGCCTGGTTCTTTCAAACTACCTCTGCCCAGATCTGTGGTTTGCTGCTGTCATTGGCAGGTGCCTATGGCATGTACTTCACTGCTGTGGAGTTGCAAGGAGGAAAGGACTCTTTGGAGTTGGCCTACATAGTCCTCACAGACCTGTCGGGAGTCCTGCTGGCCCTAGGCATCGTCATCTGGATCGTGTCATTTGCCGGCTGTATTGGAGCTCTTAGAGAAAATCTGTGTCTTCTTAAACTGGTGAGTTGAGGTCTTGCTCTTCACTGATAATTAAATGTTGGCTACCTCTTCAGTGTTGATCATGTGTGCCTTGTTTCTCTGAAAAATTCCAAGGAAATTAATTATTTTTTGTCATCACATGACTGAAATCAAAATAGGCCAATTGTTGTTTGAGCATAATTTCACAGTGATCATTATAGACACATTGAACACTCTTGATGTTATGTTAGAAAAGGCTACATTAGAGGGGCAACTGACAATACCTAGTTTTATACCCATACCCAGTTTCTGACTGGTGTCAATACCAATACCCCCGATGCCAAAATTAATCTGATACCAAGAGTTTCAATACCAAGATTGGCCCAAACTCAATACCAATGCCTTTGTCTTTTATATCAAATATATTTTGGATGATTCTAAAGACCAATTTGATTAATTTCAAATGTAGTGAAGTGAAGAATCATTGATAAATTCACAAATTTATAAATGAATTTCTTGACCCAGGAATGCATTAAATGCACATGTATGTATGGTGTTCTTGATTTACCAATGGTTGTGATGAGCAGCAGATGATCAATATAAGGTGTGCGCTGCTATTTTTTTTCCATATTATTTGTCCACTAATTTTCATTTTTCAAAAAATTGTTTTCAGTAATTCACGCATGATTGGTCTTGAAGGAATTGAACAGGGTTATAATGAGACAAGCAGTACCCACAGTACCCGTGGAGCCGCCGTGGCCGAGTATGATGAGACAAGCAGTGCCCACAGTACCTGTGGAGCCGCCGTGGCCGAGTATGATGAGACAAGCAGTGCCCACAGTACCCGTGGAGCTGCCGTGGCCGAGTATAATGAGACAAGCAGTACCCATGAAGCCGCCGTGGCCAAGTATAATGCGACAAGCAGTGCCCACAGTACCCGTGGAGCCGCAGTGGCCGAGTATGATGAGACAAGCAGTGCCCACAGTACCTGTGGAGCCGCCGTGGCCAAGTATAATGAGACAAGCAGTACCCACAGTACCCGTGGAGCCGCCCTGGCCAAGTATAATGAAACAAGCAGTACTTACAGTACCCGTGGTGCCGCCGTGGCCGAGTATGATGGGACAAGCAGTGCCCACAGTACCTGTGGAGCCGCCGTGGCCGAGTATGATGAGACAAGCAGTGCCCACAGTACCCGTGGAGCTGCCGTGGCCAAGTACAATGAGACAAGCAGTACCCACAGAAGCCGTGGAGCCGCCGTGGCCGAGTATAATGAGACGAGCAGTGCCCACAGTACCTGTGGAGCCGCCGTGGCCAAGTATAATGAGACAAACAGTACCCACAGTACCGCCGTAGCCGAGTATAATGAGACGAGCAGTACCCACAGTACCCGTAGAGCCGCCGTGGCCGAGTATAATGAGACAAGCAGTACCCACAGTACCCGTTTAGCCGCCGTGGCCGAGTATAATGAGACAAGCAGTAACCAGAGTAACCGTGGAGCCACCGTGGCCGAGTATAATGAGACAAGCAGTACCCACAGGACCTGTGGAGCTGCCGTGTCTTAACACGCGCGCGTTGTGGGTATCGAGGATTTCAGGCGGTGCGCTAGTGTGGTTTCCACCATCACATGTGGAAGCCCGAACTAAGTAAAAATGACAACAACAAATAAATGTTGACTTTTTGACATTGGAGTTTTTTCTGCATATCAAAAATAACATATGGAAAGCTTAGTCTATTGATCAGAAAATTTTAGATTTAATTTTTTTATTCATGGACAGTCAGACAGCCTGGAATGTTTTTGTCATGTGTTCCTGTTCATTCACCTTAAGAAGTAGCTACTGGAATAATCATCTACAATGTCAAGTTGGTCCAAATTTAGTCTCATGTGCTCCTCAAAAAACTGACTTTGTTTACCATTTAGTACAATACTGGTCAACGCTACTTCTCCAGTGTCTTCTGTAACAGTAATCCATTATTCCTCCTTCTCTTCAAAGTATTCATCCCTATGCTCCATTGGTTTCCTTGCTCAGTACTTCTGGATCCTGACGCTGTTCCTCATCCTGGAGCTGATCATCGCTATTGCCTGTATTGTGTTCCCATGGAAGTCTCGGGAGATTGTGGAGTTGATGCTGTCTGACAGGCTCATCAAAGACTACCGTGAGAGCGAGAACACGCGAGACCTCGTGGATACTGTACACATGAAGGTGAATATGAGGAAAACTTGCTATGTGCTGACCTTCACAAGAGCTTTCCTTGGCACTGAAGGCACTAGTGTTACAGAACTCGGTGCTGTAACACTAGTACCTAAGTTGCCTTTCAAAGCGCTGAAAGTATTAACAGCTGTGCTTGCAACCCTGGTAAATCTAATTTTATAATTATTACAAGCTTCTCTGTAAGATGAATCCATATTATTATGTATTTTCATACCATGGTCTGTAATAAATCAACATAAGTTTGATTATTTTATGATATTCAAGTGATGTTTTGACACAATAATTATTGGACTTGAAATTTATGTGTCCTAGTTGTTTCTGTAATAATCTGCTAAGGTACAAAAGCCTACATATTAGCTAACTGAGTTAAAAAAAAAACTTTAGCAACAATGACCACAAATGTCAGCAGTTTTATGTCACTAAGCTAGTGCAGTGAGACATTGTTTTATAGTATTGTTATTTATATTTGCTAATTGATATGCATCTTATATCATTAGGAAACTGCAGTTGTTTGCAGTATGATAAGCATCCTACATCATTAGTGAACGGCAGTACTTTGCAAATGATATGCATCCTATATCATTAGGAAACTGCAGTAGTTTGCAAATGATAGGGTAAGGGGTCCAATGTTGACACACCTTTTTGCCACTTTTCATTAAAAAAAAAATGTGATGCCAGGTCATAAGGCCTAGAATGTTGTAAATAGACCTAAACAATCCGAAAAATTGTAAATTTTCTCATGTTTATTTCTGAAAGTATCTCAGACTTTTTTTGTTGTAGGGCGGGGGGGGGGGGGAGATCTGGTGCATCAACACTTTCTGCAATACCCTATGTTGACGCACCTGGCCTTATGCTGACGCAGTATCACAAAAATGCTCATAGGTCAAGCAGTTGAAGAGATAGAATAGTGGGCATTACATATGTTAATTAATAACATATGATGTACCCAATGGTGTGTAATATTTTTTATTTATATTTTTTATTACAGAAAATTTGTCAACATTGTCACCATGAAAATATTTTTTGACAAAGTTTCAGACATGTGCATATTTGGCAACTGTCCTTGCACCTCATGACCCAGCATGTTATTTGATTTACTAAAGTATATAATGTTCATTTAGTTGTTATATTTTATGAGCAAATAAGTTGAAAAAATTGGGTACCAAAAACTAGCCCAGTGTTGACGCACTGCTGGCCCTATGTTGACGCATTACCACAGAAATGCTTATAGGTCAAACAGTTGAAGAGATAGATTCTTATGCTTTATTACTTATGATTACAATCACATTATGGACCATGTTTCCAAATGGTGCCTACAATTTTTCAGTTACTTGATGTTTTAATAATGGATAAAAGTAAATTCTGTGACCATGTAAAAAAAAGATTAAGTTTGAACAATGTGTACTAGGCTAGCCTATGTTTGAGTGATCATGACTGGGGTAACTCAGCAACTCAAAATTAGATAGGATCATCTATAATGTAGATAAATCCCTTTGTTCTTGTATAGAATAACATAATACCGAATAGTACCTATATGGACTAGCTGGTACCTAATCCTTTCATTATTGAAAGTGTGCTTTTATGGTTGTCTTTATATGACCAGGGAACCTGAAACCATATGTGTGGTTAAGTTTCTCTTTGAGCACAATTTATGAGATCTCTTCGATATGAGGGGTGACCCAAAACCCCTGCTCTCATGTTTTCGAGAAGGATATTGTCAGTCCACTCTCATGAACTGCTTTGATCCTTGCTACGAAGGCATTTCTTTCCTGGATGAGGCTTGTTGCATTATTTTTATGCCAACCCATGATCCAGCCGTTGGGTCTTCTACAGGTATTTTGATACATCCTTAGTTTTGATCTAAGTGCAGACTATAGTCAGATGTGTCATGGATAGTGACTGAAAATGGAAAGAACACACATGTTGTTATCATTATCCTAAATATTAGAATCATTAGTATCTATGATTTGCCTAAGGTATTACAATTTTCTAAGAGAATAGTTAACTGTCTAAAGTGATTGAGCTCTATGTTATGTATAAATATTGTTCTTCTTTAATTTATTAGGTACCTGGTCTAGTTATAAGTAGGTAACATACCATTGAGTTCATCGTCTGACTAAGACAGGTCTTCAAGTGGCTCTTCTGTCACTTTTGGTTGATTTGATGATGCAATCCGTTTTTTGAAACCTCCTCTCACTGTCTTCCTTGATAGCTTTGCTTTTTCATCAGCTTTCTTCTTCTCTGATATTGTCTTGAGCTTGACAATCATCTTGTATGATGAAACTGCATAGGTTTGATCGAGTTCATGCTTTATTTTGTTAGGTCCTTTTCCTGGACATCGTTCTGGGTAAAAGTTATGCGCCTTCATAATGGGACTGATCTCACATGGTCTCTTTTGAGTGGTTGTTGGTGTAGCACCACTACCACTTCTGATGGAAGCAGATGGTCAAGCACTTGAAGTTGATGGCTGTGGCTCTGTTGAAGTTGAGGCTGTAGATGACCCAAGATGAAGTATTGGGCGTATCGTCTTCTGAAACTCCAAAACAGGAGCAGATTGGATGGGTGTTGCTTTGTACATGTTGATCATTTGTCAATGTTCTTTGCAATCAATGACTAAGTCACACATCAATCTAATGAACCTGAAATTGCAGATGATAATTCATTTATTAGATACCTAATACAGACAGGTTTGCAGGTATCTATGTTCATATTGTTAGATAACATCACCTATTTCTGTAAGTACCTATATCACATAAATTCGGTTTTGCACTTATATTGTCTCCCGTTGTGCAGCGTTTTTAACTGCAACAATCCGTTCTGTTTGGCAAGATCTGTTTAATGTGTCAGGTGGAGTTGTTTGGCTTGACCTCTCTGTGTATCCACCTGTGGGTGAACGAAGATAAAAATAATTTAAGAAGGTTGTTAGTAGCTATGCCTTTTGAAAATGTGCTATAGTTTCCATCCAAATACCTAAATGCAGCTAGCCTATGCTATTTAATGACATACACATACATACAGGTACCTGTATGCATAGCTATCTACGTACCTTGATCAATTCCTTCAAAGATTGTGTAAGGGTGTTCCTTTTGTGCCACGACTGCCTCTAACTTTCCATAGTCTGGCGAGTCCAGATTAAATTGAAAGAGGCCACACTTGGTAAATCCTGCCTTTATGTTGTCTGCAGTCACATATTTGTAATATGCAGGAAGAAATACTTTTGCAAAGTTCACTTGATTGATGAGATTGTCATTATTGGCGAATTCCCATTCCATTGCTCTCTTAGCCAACCTTTATTTAAAGAATAAAACACTGCCACGTCCAGTGGCTGCATGAAATGCGTTGTGTTTAGAGGCAGTCCATCAAGGATAATATCTAATTTATTGAGTTCCTTTGCTAAATAGTAGTTGTTCCGGGACTCGTGCCAGTCAGTCCACACAATAACTGGGCGCTGGACACCATTGCTATCCAGTCAGTCATTGAAGACGTTGCACAAATATTTGTACAATGTTTCCAACGTGATGTAGCCCTTATCGCTCTTGCCAACTGAAAATTCATAACATTCTCGGAACTGCTCTATCCTAGGTTCAATCCTCTTTTATGGATGAAGAATCTGACAAGGAGGTATCCTACCATCAGCGCCGATGACACCTATCAGGAAAAAAAAAAACACTAATTACATACAAATAATACAACTTAATGATCAGATAGCAAATAGATATAGCTAGCCTATGTACCTACATATGTAGGTATAAGTTTTTCAGTAGCTTCACTTTGTATGTTCAACTTTTTATGTGTTGCTAAGGATCAATACCTAGGTAAGCTACTGACGTGCAATTTAGGTACCGTACTTAAAACTGAGATGTTTGTTTTCTGTAGGACTGAAGCCTCTTTAAACACTAGCTTAGTCCCAATTTCTGCAAGAACTTGTCCGTGTTTAGGGGACAGGGAGAAGCCAGATTCATTGATGTTAAAGTTTCGTGATGGGGTCCTTCAAAGCATCAAGGTTATCAGTGTCTTTGAAATACTAGTAGGCATCGCCGAGCCACTGGTGAATGACTCTCTTGCTAATTTTCTTTTTTGCTGATGTCAAGGATTCCGGCGTTTGATAGGTTAGTTCAGGGTGTCTGTTCATGAAAAAACGGCACCATTTGCGCTTTGGCACGTTTTCAGTAATTTAAGGGGGCCTCATTTTCTCAATATCAGAATCAGACTCTTCCGTCAAAGTATAAGTACCGGCAGCTAAGCCGTTGCGCTTTGTCTCTGGCTGTGCTTGCTTGAACGACTTCCTTTTCTGCATGTGTAAGCAAAGATTGTGGTTCCATATGCTTGCCCATTGGTGAATATCCTTTTACCTTAGCTATGTCTCAGTGTAGCCTCATGGATGTTGAATCTCCGACCAGCTTCGCTAATAGATACCATAACTGGAACAGATATAAGAGACCTAGATATTACATAGCCTACATATAAATAGATTGGTTTATCAAAATACATAGCAAAATAATAATTTTGTAGGTGAGTAGGCCCTATCTACCTATAGCATACTATTTTTCTTCTAGGTCTGTTGTAATTTACGGTGTTGAACAGAAAGGTAACTCAAAATATTTATTAACAATGAAATTTATTACTTAAGTTTCAATGGCCTCCTCTGCCTTGCCAATATCTGCTTCTGTGTACCTGTGTACTGTTCATGAGGAGACATCCTGGTTGTTCATGCTGTAGCCTTCATTCCTCCCTGCCTCAGTTGTTGCAGCTTTTTTGCTGTCGGCGCCATGAGTGAGTCACCTTTTCCAGTGTACCTATCTATCTATGCAGCCTAATTGTGCATGCAGGCAGGCAACCGACCAAAGATATTGTATTAATATGTGCAGTGTGTAAGTAGCTAGGCTAAAATGAAAGTCCATACACCTACTGAAGTACCTAGTTTTATATTGAAAAGAATTGAAAGTTTTTATAAATTTACAAATGATCATTGCAAGTTTTTATAAATTTACTAATTATCTTAATTTTGTTTCTTATTTCATATTTGATAGGGCCAATGCAGTGCGTCAACCCTGGGCCAAGGCACCCCTATATTTGTGACTCACTTGCCAAGAAAGTATAACAGCTAAATGAACCTTACGGCCCCTCTTCATAAGGTCCATTATCCTATATTATGCTTGCGTTGGTATGGATCTATTTGCAATGTTTTGAAAAAGTGTCAACACTGGACCACCCCTTTAGGGTGGCCCTATGTTGATACACACCCCCCCTACCTCCTTCCCCATAATATTTTAATAAGTTGTGTTAGTGTAAAAGGTGACCTGGGATACCCAACAGTCTTCCTGCAAAAAAACAGTGGAATTATTCATTCAAAAGGGAGTTAATTTGAGATTATTTGAATACAAAATCCTTATCTTTTGCTAAGGAAAATGGAGAAAACATGATTTGTGAACTAGAAAAAGATATTCCTACTATTTTTTTATATCCTTTTGATACTGGGTGCCATTGATACATGATATCTAAACTTCTTTTAGCTGCTATCAGATTTAATCTACTTCTCACCCTTTCCTCTGTGGAGTTTTTTTTACTGGTTTTGTGTCAGCATAGGGCTGGGTGTGTCAACATTGGACCCCTTAGCCTATGCATCCTATATCATAAGGGAACTGCAGTAGTTTTCGAATGATATGTATCATATATCATTAGGAAACTGCAGTAGTTTGCTGATTGATATGCATGCTATATCATTGGAAAACTGAAGTAGTTTGCAAATCATATGCGTTCTATATAATGAGGAAACTGCAGTAGTTTGCAAATGATATGCATCCTATATCATTAGGAAACTGCAGTAGTTTGCTGATTGATATGCATGCTATATCATTAGGAAGCTGCAGTAGTTTGCAAATCATATGCATCCTATATCATTAGGAAACTGCAGTAGTTTGCTGATTGATATGCATGCTATATCATTAAGAAACTGCTGTAGTTTGCAAAGGATATGCATCCTATATCATTAAGAAACTGCAGTAGTGTCTTCAGCAAAATGATGTGGGTTTTATGTCCTAATTCCATAACAATATTTGTGTCTGTTTGGCCATTAACACTTCAGTGTGGCCAGCATCCATTTGGAAGCAAAAAAATGACCTCCATATGGCAACACTCAACCCTGAAGGGCTATATATCATCAGAAAGGATTTTTTGCGCTGATCACGAATCTAAAATCCATTCAGTAGCCTTACAGTTGGTATAGAGACTATACGCATTTCTGTGAGCTCCAGCTCTTTTTCATCAGTCTAACATGGGAATCTGTCCCCATATGGATGCAGAGCAAAAAATGTGAATAGGACAGTGTGTCCATATGGACACTGATATGGTAACTGAAATATGCATCTCACATGAATTAGTTATAACAAACTTATGTAAAATTGGATGAGTAACATTTCTGTCTACCATGACTTTTCTGAATCTAGTATAATAAAGTCAATTTTCATAAATACATGTATGCTATAAAAGAACGCGCAACAATTTTGACTAGAGCTAATTTGCAATTCTTCTATAACTCAAAAAACTATGACACTTGAAGCAATTGAAAAACAACAACATTGAATTTAGTGCATTGTTCTCTATCAGAAAAGATAATGAAAACGTTATCAGATTTTACATTGAAGGTAGGGGCACAAACCACGGCAAGCACAAATTTTGGAATAATTGCCCCTTTTTAAAAATTTATTGGTAAAAACTAAAACAGATAAATGAAGTTCGATTGCACTACTTGATTCACAGGACTTGACACTACCAAAGTGCATTTTTCTTGTTACCATACCTATATAAATGAAGCCACAACAGCTAATTCAAAATCACAAAAAAAAAACAATTTTTGGGAAATTATGCCTCACTGGGGAGTGTTAATGCACCCTCAAAAATAGTGTGGACTTCTAATGTTATGAAGTAATCATGACTAGCAATAAGTTGGTAGAAAGTTCTTGTATGCTACTTCAATCTTCTGTAATTATTTTCTTGTATGCTACTTCAATCTTCTGTAATTATTTTAATTCAATTTGAAAAAATTTGTAGAGATATAATGAAATGTGTATATATATATATGTATCTATATATATATATATATGTATA
>SDVV010032266.1:0-11448 GCA_016164225.1 Gammarus roeselii
GCACGCCATCAGCGCATTCTCAGCACGCCATCCGCGCATCCTCTGCACGCAATCAGCGCATTCTCATCACGCTATCCACGCATCCTCTGCACGCCATCAGCGCATTCTCATCACGCTATCCACGCATCCTCTGCACGCCATCACGCACATCCTCTGCACGCCATCAGCGCATTCTCAGCACGCCATCCGCGCATCCTCTGCACGCCATCCGCGCATTCTCAACACGTCATCCGCGCATCCTCTGCACGCCATCCGCGCATCCTCTGCACGCCATCCGCGCATCCTCTGCACGCCATCAGCGCATTCTCAGCACGCCATCCGTGCATCATCTCAAATAAAACATGGGCGACTACTTCCGCATCTGCTACGAAGGCTTCAATTGCAGAAAATAACCGTTTGTGAATAGGACCTCATAAATTACATATGAGTAAGGCAGGGGCGAAAGTTTGGCCAAGCTGTGCGCCTATATTTACTTCACAGCTCAATTAAGATTTTTATTCGTTAATTCCTTGCCCTATTCATTTTCTTATAATCTACGCCGTTTTCACGAAGTCTGTGTATTCCAAATTCCACATATCATTTGATCGGCTAACACATTTTACCCTTTTGACGAATTGCATACTTAAACGTCTTGAAGACACAGTGCCTTTTTGATTTAAATTGCATACCTTAACGTCTTGGAGATACAGTGCCATTTTGAATAAATATATAATATTTTGACATTCGTTTGACAATTGAAAGATGTACCCTGGAGGATCTGGATACACAACACAACGCCATTGACAGGTTCCTAACCGAAAAACTAAAGGCTCACCCCACTACAATGTGATAGCGTGGTAAAGGTTCACCACACTACTATTTGATAGTGTGGTAAATGTTCACCACACTACTATGTGATAGTGTGGTAAATGTTCACCACACTACTATGTGATAGTGAGGTAAATGCCCACCACACTATTATGGGATAGTGTGGTTAATGTTCACCACACTACTATGTGATAATGTGGTAAATGCTCACCACACTACTATGTGATAGTGTGGTAAATACTCACCACGCTACTATGTGATAGTGGGGTAAATGTTCACCACACTACTATGTGATAGTGTGGTAAATGTTCACCACACTACTATGTGATAGCGTGGTAAATGTTCACCATGTGATAGTGTGATAAATGTTCACCACACTACTATGTGATAGTATGGTAAATGCTCACCACACTACTATGTGATAGTATGGTAAAGGTTCACCCCACTACTATGTAATAGTGTGGCAAATGTTCACCACACTACTATGTGATAGTGTGGTAAATGATCACCACACTACTATGTGATAGTGTTGTAAATGATCACCACACTACTATGTGATAGTGTGGCAATGGCATCCACAGCTGCGGTGATGATACTGTTTGCAGTGTATCATTATTTACCTCATCACACGTTCAGTATAAATATTTGACGATATTTACATGAAATAATTACTTAATATGCGGAAATTCTAATTTTCAAATCACTCAAATAATTATAGTTAACCAAACTCAACAGATTCACGATGGTGTTGATTGTATGTGTTATTTTCGAGAAAAAAACATGTTCATTGAAAACACGTGGTGGTTAACATCATAGGTTCTAACCAAGGGAACCCTTCAAATAGTAAACATAACGTAATTTCTACAATTTAACAATTTCGTCGCCAATATCACACAATGGGAATTAATTTAGTCCAAATAGCATAACGTTTAGAACTCTTCAGTTCACAACAAAACCTCGGAACAACGTGATTAAAAGTAAAGCAAACTGCTAATCTGAATGCGTTCTAATTGTATAATATGAACGTTACAAATAAGTTTATTTCCAAAAATAATGTCAATATTGTTTGAATTGTTGTTGCTACACACTGATGAAATACGTGCTGCTGAATTTCCTGAGTCGACGTGGAACTTTTAACTCATGTCGATGTAAATTTCAATGCATCTATAGTGTTTTTTTGCGGTACTACGATTTAGTTTAATTTTGAAATGAATATATGAAAGTTAAAAAACGCACATACATTGCAACCATTTTGAATAAATATAAATTACATGCATCCGTAAATCAGATATATAAATTATCATCACACAATGCTGCATTTAAAACACACTCCTAGAGATAATGTCAAGTCCTTGTTTCGGGGATAGCGTCCATCATCAACTAACAAAAATATTTTAGCAGAGCGTGGTTTCGATCCACGGACCTCTGGGTTATGGGCCCAGCACGCTTCCACTGCGCCACTCTGCTACGTCTACGCAAATGCTCACTGATATGAGGAGTCATACAATGTTTTTGCGAACCACACAAAATCAATTTTGAATAATGCAAGAGATTGGTAAAGGTCGTCCATATACGAAGATTTTTAACGTCAAATTTCTTCAAATTATAGGTATACATGTTAAGGTTCTTAGTAAGCAGTGTTGCTACCCACTTTTATTCCACTCTTTACGTGATGTATGCCAAGGTGGGCGTCTAGTGATTACATCAGCCACGCAGGTACAAACGTTGACCAGGTGGGTGGGGCGGGAGATCGTTGACGGGGTCAGACGACGTTTGAGAGCATCATAGAAAACGAAGCTCCATGGTTTATGTAAGGTTAACTGTGATAGATTTTGAAGCAGTTTCAATAATACCCGGATAAGAATCACCCCTTCATCATCAATGTATGCATGCGATGTGGATAGGACGTTGCATCTTTCAGATCAAAAGTGAGTTAAGAGGAACAAAAATTATTTTCAAAACTGCAAGTGCTAGTTTTGGCTATTTGTTTCATTGGTTTCGCGAAAATGAGCACGAAGCCGTTCATATTTATCGTTTCCACGAGTACATCGTAATAATACACTTGGAACACTTTGAAACACTCAATTACTGCATCTGTTTTCACTTCATATAATATAAATGAACAGCAACCGAGCAGAATATAAATCTGCTTACATGTTAAGTAAGAATATGAACAATGTTTATACACAGAAACGGAATGTGGGCCCGGAGTAGCAAAATGCTCTTAAGGGCAACTTAACTATACACAAACCTATCCTGACCGTAACCTAATTTAAAGAAGAATATGTGAAGAAGGTATCGAAAATCACAATATTTTTGAAGATATGCTGAAACATAAATAATATTATACATAATGTATGTAGCGGTCAACTGTTTTGCTATTGGCCCTACTACCACTGTACCATTAGCCGTGAAAATATGTCGGTAAATGTAGAATATCAATGTAAATTATTTAATAGTTTAATTCAAATCTTAGTTTCTGAGGCCACGGTCTATCAAATATAGAGTAACAAATCCGTAGGAAGTAGCAAACAATTAGCAACACGTCAACAGACATTGATCAAAGGTAACTAGGCACTCACAGACCATTGGTAGTTGCCAACTGGATGAATGGGGCGAGTAAATGAATGATCACGAATGTAACGAATGAATGGAATGGCAATGCACCATGAATGTCCTTGTATGAGTTGTCTAATAAACAATATATCAATGGCTGCATAGTTTTTTAACAAATAGTGCAATACTCAACAACACAATCAAATTCTAGCAAGTCGCGCTGCAAGTCCAGTTGCATTCATGCAACTGATGCTGCAGAGCTTGCAATCGTAAACATAGACAAGATGTCCGCCTGCAGCTGCAGCGACATTTCAACAATCTCTCACTAAAATGTTCAGGGAACATTTCCATCATTCGAAATGTCACTCAGTTTCACAAGCAAGGGAAACATTTCCTCGCACAAGAATCAATTTAGAAGCAGCAAGACCTAAAAACCGTGTCTTCATTCCACATCAATTTTTCGAAAGAAGTTTTTTTCGCGCGGTGGATCGCTCAGCCACTTGTGTCAAATATACAAAATCCTGTTAATAAAATAGTGAAGCCATTTAGTAAAATTATTGGTAAGCATTATCAGCATCATTTCTTGCAAGTATTAAATTCCGTGTTTGTATTCAATATGTACAAGTGCTTAGTGTAATAAAATGACTGCCACATCAGGTAGGTGCTACATTGAAAGATGTGTCCATGTGGTAGCTATAGGGTTGTGCTCTCACAACCAAACAGGAATCTCGCATAACTACTCATATTTTTGTGCAGTCATTTCACCCTTAAAATTTGTACTATTGTTTTGTAGGAAATCAATGGAAGGCCTGTTGCCTGGCCGGTGTTGCCTGATTGGAGTCCTGGTATAACCTCGAGTAGACGCAACCATAGAGTTGTTTTGAGGGCCTGGTTGAGCAATCAGCAAGCAGTGTTCCACCAGTCCATGGAATCAGATCCTAATAATTCTATCATTTACCTATTTCAAATTTTTGCATTTTGTTTCTTAATTCATTACCTTATCACCTGAATTAGCCCCATATGTTAACTATGTGAAATTTTGATTATAAGTTTTGTGTTTAATTGCTAGCATCATAATTATAATTGTTGTGCCATTATTGTGACAGGAACAGCATTTTATTTTTATAATTTCTATACATGCAGCTATAGCTGTATGGCAAATGTTTTCCTTTACTAGGATTTCTCAGACATACAGAGTAAAATTGTGTTGTAAAATCAACCTGGATTTGCTTTCTTTTTTTTTTACTTTTGTGTTCCATTTTTGATCCTTGTCAAAGGATTTAACGGGTTACATAATTTTGAAGCAACAATATTTTTATATTCATCCCTATGCCTTTTTCCAGAACTGCCACCTGGAGAACCATAAATAGCTATGTATTGTCACCTATATTTTTAAGAGTTATGCGCCATGATATTTATATGTTTGAGGTCAAATCATTGTGATTACTGTAGGTAGCCATATTTTTTACCGTGACTTTTTCAGAACAATAAAATAGGGGATGGATTTATGTATATATCAATAAATATAGTCGCCCTTCAATTCTCGATTCCTCATTAACTTCAACTAATTATTTCCTTCCTCTGGAAATGTGTTCAATTTTTAATCTAATACTTCAAGTAAATTAGCCGATGCCGTTTGAATCAGCAATAGATGAATTTAATTCAAATTTGAGGCCACTGATGGCTGATTCAGCAAGTGTAAAGGTGTTAGGCGTCAATTGGTACAGTTGCAGTAAGGAAACTACTGTCATTTAATTCAACTTTTTTATGAATTCCTTTAGCGTTAACTACAGTTGCAGCACTAATGCCTAAGTCAGGTGTTGCCAGAAAGCTGTAATCAACGACCCAGCGCCTCGTGATGATGCTTGTCCCTATTTATGGTAAACTATAGCACATTTGGAATTCCCTACTAAGCCAACATATGGATTCAATTTTTTCGTAGCCTTTTGGCTCCTGCCGTCTCCAACCTCGTGCCCTGCTGTCAAACTCCTGCCGTCCGCAGTCTCGTACCCTGCTGCCAAACTCCTACCGTCCACACCCTCGTGCCCTGCTGCCAAGCTCCTGTCGTCCGCCCCCTCGTACCCTGCTGCCAAACTCCTGCCGTCCACACCTTCGTGCCCTGCTGCCGAGCTCCTGCCGTCCGCACCCTCATGCCCTGCTGCCAAACTCCTGCCGTCCACACCCTAGTGCCCTGCTGCCAAGCTCCTGCCGTCCGCACCCTCGTGCCCTGCTGCCAAACTCCTGCCGTCCACACCCTCGTGCCCTGCTGCCAAACTCCTGCCGTCCGCACCCTCGTGCCCTGCTGCCAAACTCCTGCCGTCCACACCCTTGTGCCATGTTGCCAAACTCCTGCCTTCCGTACTCTCGTACTCTGCTGCCAAACTCCTGCCGCCCGGACCCTTGTGCCCTGCTGCCAAACTCCTACCGTTCGCATCCTCGTGCCCTGCCGCCCAACTTATGGCCTTACGCCATCCTCGCTCACCGTTCAAGCCAAGGGACTTGCCATCTTGCCCTCACCACCACAAGAGTGATCGGTCCTTAGGCCGTCACCCCAGCACAACATCAACCACGTTAAGTGTCAAATTCAATCACATCACTCCCAATAAAGGCACCGGGCAATATACCACTTCTGTAATCTCAATTCTCCTGGGCCTTAATGTTGAGTGTAATCCCTCGCTTCTGATTACTGCCAAAATACTTTCATCTGACTGGAAGCCGAACAGCCTTGCAATAATGCTGGTGCGTGGCTAAGTCATAAGCATCAAGTCTACCCACAAGTTTTACACTGGCGGTTGAATGCCCACCGAACTGGTAACCCAGTCTCGGGGCTAACCCCGGTTGAGGTTAGTCTCGGGGCTAACCCCCAGTCTCAGAGCTAACCCTGGTCACTCGAAAATCTTAATCAACTCATGAAATAATTTTTCAACAATTTATTTTCCAACCCCATTCAAATCTCCAAAAGACCAAAAACCATATGTATATGATATGAAATAGTTTTGTTGTGAGACAAAATGTTGCTTGAGTTCGTACTTGAATGTAAAAATTAATCATATGAAGATAAGACTTAACTTCATTGAACCTCGTTATATTGCATTACCCTCAATATCATGTTGAGTGCGAATTTAATGAGTAAAGAAGTTTGAGTATTTCTGGCGAAAGAAAATGTTTGAAAGTTCTACTTCACTTATTGTGGAATTATCTCGTCTTAGTACAGGAAAAAATTGTATTACACCTGCATGAAAATTATATGAATTGTTTCTATCAATATTTATACAAATTGTATTACAGTGTTCAGTCAGTTATTGATTGAAATCTGTTCGCTGTTACCTTTCTATCTCACAATACAGTCAGACTTTGAAACGAGAAAATTAGTGTTCTGTTATAGGTCAATAGAATTGATTTGATTTAATTAACTACAGTGTACTTTCACCTATTACATAAATAGGACTCAAACCCCCTTGAGCGGAAAACCATCAAATAGTTTTCGAAAATTTAAGAATATGGACAATAAATTTTATCCTATTCATAATATTTATACAAAAAAAATCTTGTATTGCTTTAGCAACTGACTTTTTTCACTTAGATAAGTTCGTTGACCCTCATATATTGCATTGTGTGCAACTGAATAAGCATAGAATAGTTTGGATGCTACCTTCTCATTTTTAATACAATGTTATCCAGGCGTAAATAAATATGCATTCATTCTGCTGAACATTGGGTGGTTGAGTATTCAAGTGCCAAAAGTGTTTCATCGAGTTAGCTCTTTGTATTTTGAGCATAACTATTAGCAATATATTGCTTCCCATCTCCGTTTGTAATCGCGCAGTTGATAGATTACCTTTTAGCGTCATGATAAAATAACGAAGTACATCATCAACTGGTATTCATAGTTTTCTATGAATCTGTTCGTAAAAACTTTTGAATGGATAACTAGAAAACATGTCGATACCTACTGATTTCTGGAAAGTTCCTAGACCCCAGTAGCAATAATTCAAAAATATCGTTTGAATTAACTTCTCATTTTGCGATGTTATTCATTACTTGCACTATCAAAATATAATTTCATGAATTATGTGAAAGTACATACTTGTTTTTGTTCCTAGTACTGTACAGTGTAATAGCAATCTAATTTATATAGATGATGACACACGAACAGAAACGGCCCATATAAAAATTTAAACACCAATTAATCTGTAACGTTCATTCCTCATCTGATTGGGTAAAAATTGTATGTGTATTAATACGTGAAATTAGCAAAATATTTATAAAAATAAGTGCCTTGTACCACGAGGCACATAGATGGACACCTTCAAGAGGCTTGAAAAATTTTGGTCGAATTGGAACTTTAATTGTGTTGTATCTCATCTAACGACTTACGACATGTGATTGAATACTGCTTGAAAACAACGTGTGTTCGGCACTGTTATCTGAAGTCGACAGAGAAGTGGACGAGAGTTGTGATGTTGCCTTGTGAGTTGATTGGTAATCAAGCCGCCTCGTTGTCATTTTTGTTTCCTACGTTAAATGAGAAATAATACTGTGATCAATAATTCTCTTTTATTGTTATTGTGTAAGAACAGGAACAATGCGTGAATTGTTCTTGCAAGGCAGCATCTTGTTCACGTTTTTTCGTTTTTTTGTACGATTTGCAAAAAAATAAGCTTGCAATGCAAGATGAAAACATAATCAAGTATTGTCAAAAGGAGTTGGAAACACTGTTTACTTTCTTCATAGAGAAGGCGTAGTTAGAAAGAATAATGATAATTTATTAAAAACATTATAATATTTCAACCAGTCTTTCAAATCCTAAACACTGCGTCAGCCTTCATTCCAAATCACACGTTTCTATTGAGTGGTGATCCTCCCAAGGCAGAGCAGGTTACTGAGACACATAACCTGGTAATGCTGGGTGGTAAATTTACCACTATTATACAACGTTCTACATGCGCATACATATACATTGTTTATGGTTCCCATTACTATTTTTTCTAGACTTTATGATAATTTGACATATTAATACCCATATATTGATTGAATTTGTGCGCGTTTCAATTTTATGAAGATTAAACACTACAAACCCTTGATTCCCTTTATCCATAAGGCTATCAAAATGTGGAACTCCATTCCATATGTAATAAAATCTTCAACTTTATTATTAACATTTCAATGTAAGCGAAGCCACAGTAGGTCACTCAGTACTATTACAATTAGCTCTAACTATTTCATAAATATTCATGACTCATCATATTTGATACGTAATATTATTTTTCATCGACGTAGTGGTTTTCAATGAAATATTTGGATGTACTACTTCACGTTGTCACTGTTAGGGTTGGTTCCACTTTCTGTTTCTCTGCGCAAGCGTTGTTCCTAACATTTGCTAAGCATGTAAAAAAGGTTTAAACTCTTCTCGATTGATGATGATTTTTAGCACATATTTCCAAACAGATGAGGTAAGAAAGAGTGTGATGGGCTTCTGGCGTCGGCCACCCCTTCTAGTGAATTCTGTCTTCCGTCTATAGCTGTATGAATTTTTGACAATACCTTATGCGGCATCTCATGAATCATATTACATCGTTTTCAATTATTTCAGGCCTGATGCGGACCTCCAACTGCGAATAGTAATTTTTCACACGCCTAACAACTGTTTTAATGCCACTTATTTTACCATTCATTCTCTACCGCATGTTCGCAGATTTAGCCATTTGAAGTGACATCCGCCAACTGCGTATCTTAAAAGCAACGCTGCGCATAAATACTTAAATTGCTTTGAATGCGTTTGTTGAACATTACTTTATAATGTTTATTTGTACGATTGATATTTATTCACGGCAGGGGAAGGTACTTTCTCATCCACCATCCACCGCATCCACATCGGTCACCGGAAGTACGGCAGAGAGGCGGATGTGCTCTGACCGCCGCCGCGCAGCAGGACCGCGCATGCGCGGCCAGCCCTGTATCACGCGCATCAAATTGACTGTGACTGAGTGTAACCCAGAACGTTGACAGGAAATAAAACTGACACAATCATAACCATATCAGATTTCAAACCAGACTTGTCTACGTGACTTCGATGCTCCCATGGGCCTTCCCTTAACCTTTTGTATTATACCCCAGCCGGAGGTAATCGTCGAGTGATCCTGTGTTCAGCGTCGGTGTTCGGTTAGTTGCGTCGGTCAACCGACGATGATAGTTTATCCTCGGGTATTATCGTGTATCCGACGATCTAACGTAAAGCAAATTCAATAATCGATGATTATTGCATAATCGACGCTAACAGACTTTTAATTGATCGCCGATATCTGACGTTGTTTTTCAGAGTAATATGACCTAGTAAGTGTAAGTCATTAAAGTACCGTGAATAATAGCTCCCAAATTGTTCAAGCGACGACTGTTCCAGGAGTGGCGGCCATTCCAACAGGTATTACCTGAAATTCCCGTTTGAATATAATGGAATTCTCTCGTCTACATTCCAGCTGGTTAAATTATTTACTATAATTTCCCATCTATCATTATTCCCTGTCGCTCGACCTCAGTTGGAGTAACTTAGTTGCCATCAACTGGTGTAACTCAGTTGCCATCAGTTGGAGTAACTCAGTCGCCTTCAGTTGGAGTAACTCAGTTGCCATCAGTTGGAGTAACTCAGTTACCATCAGTTGGAGTTACTCAGGTGCCATCAGTTGGAGTAACTCAGTTGGCATCAGTTGGAGTAACTCAGTTGCCATCAGTTGGATTAACTTAGTTGCCATCAGTTGGAGTAACTCAGTTGCCATCAGTTGGAGTAGCTCAGGTGCCATCAGTTGGAGTTACTCAGTTGCCATCAGTTGGAGTAGTTCAGGTGCCATCAGTTGGAGTAACTCAGTTGACATCAGTTGGAGTAACTCAGTTACCATCAGTTGGAGTAACTCAGTTGCCACCAGTTGGAGTAACTCAGTTGCCATCAGTTGGAGTAACTCAGTTTGCATCAGCTGGAGTAACTCAGTTGCCATCAGTTGGAGTAACTCAGTTGCCATTAGTTGGAGTAACTCAGTTGCCATCAGTTGGAGTATCTCAGTTGGCATCAGTTGGAGTATTTTAGTTATCATCAGTTGGAGTAACTCAGTTGCCACCAGTTGAAAATACTCAGTTGCCATCAGTTGGAGTAACTCAGTTGCCATCAGTTGGAAATACTTAGTTGTCATCAGTTGGAGTAACTCAGTTGCCATCAGTTGGAAATACTCAGTTGTCATCAGTTGGAGTAACTCAGTTGCTATCAGTTGGAGTAACTCAGTTGCCATCAGTTGGAGTAACTCAGTTGCCATCAGTTGGAAATACTCAGTTGCCATCAGTTGGAGTAACTCAGTTGTCATCAGTTGGAGTAACTCAGTTACCATCAGGTGAAGTAACTCAGGTGCCATTAGCTGGAGTAATTCAGTTGGCATCAGTTGGAGTATTTTAGTTACCATCAGTTGGAGTAACTTAGTTGCCATCAGTTGGAGTAACTCAGTTGGCATCAGTTGGAGTAACTCAGTTGCCATCAGTTGGAGTAACTCAGTTGTCATCAGTTGCAGTAACTTAGTTGCCATCAGTTGGAGAAACTTAGTTGCCATCAGTTGGAGTAACTCAGTTGTCATCAGTTGAAGTAACTCAGTTGCCATCAGTTGGAGTAACTTAGTTACCATCAGTTGGAGTAATTCAGTTACCATCAGTTGGAGTAACTCAGTTGCCATCAGTTGGAGTAACTCAGTTGTCATCAGTTGGAGTAACTTAGTTGCCATCAGTTGGAGTAACTTAATTGCCATCAGTTGGAGTAACTCAGTTGTCATCAGTTGAAGTAACTCAGTTGTCATCAGTTGGAGTAACTTTGTTACCATCAGTTGGAGTAATTCAGTTACCATCAGTTGGAGTAACTCAGTTGCCATCAGTTGGAGTTACTTAGTTGCCATCAGTTGGAGTAACTCAGTTCGCATCAGTTGGAGTAACTCAGTTGTCATCAGTTGGAGTAACTCAGTGGCCATCAGTTGGAGTAACTCAGTTCCAGGTTCGATTCCCGGTGACAGTAGAAGTCTCAGGCTTGAATCCTTGTCATATATGTATATATATATA
>SDVV010032267.1:0-11448 GCA_016164225.1 Gammarus roeselii
ATATATTAACACAGCCCAAAATAATTCATCTTTTGTACAGGACAAAAATCAATATAAGTGAAGATATCATTTAATGAAATCAATATGGTCACAGATGACGTGGTACTATTCTGTTTGGGCTAAAATATTACTTCCAATCACCTTGATTTAAATAATTTGGAAAACGAAATGCGGTCAATGAAACACTTGAAAGGTGTAGAATTATCTCGAGCTATCTGTTCCGCTATGTATGCTGGGATAGATGTAAATGCATTATAAGTGTTGTCACTTCAACATCGCTTTTGGGGTGATGATACCTTTTTTCCTAGTGCTTTCAGCTGCCCTTTTAGCGGGGCGAGAATTATTGGAGGTTCGGTAACCATGAAAATCGTCAAACTAATGGTATATGTCTTTTACGTTCCCAAAATAAGTTCATTTTGCTAGTAAGTCAGATTTAAATTCGAGTTTGCAAGTGCAAAATTTGTATCATATCTATTTCCAGTTCCATCTCAACCTTGATCCGTCGCCGCTGCTAATAAAAGTCCAGCTACATATTTAAAGGAATGGTCCCCCCATAGACGTTCTCGTTTCCGTCGCTTGTTTCGCCGTGATTTTTACGCAGCTTTTTCAATGGCGACTTTTCTTTAGAAATTTTTCACATTTGCTTGATTTGCAACACTTCCAAACCTAACCTTGTAGTCAAAACTTTATTGAATGAAGTTGGAAACAAATATGAATCACTTGTAACATTCAATCCATCTAAGTTTGAAAATTGGGGCCTCTGTGCTAACCAATATGGGTCGAGAGTGACAACGAAATAAATAACATATATTTTGAAGTGATATTTAGAGTCGTGTGGAGGGGTTCATTTGAATATAACAATGACTGAAAAGCATACATACAGTAAGGTTAGGTTAGGTTGGGTTTTTGATGGGTGTAAATAACATGTAAAAGTGATGTAGAATTGTGTCAAATCAAAATCAAGAATCATAAAAAAAAATAGCTATAACAATCAAACAACAATGTAATTACTTATGAAAACGGATAAAATTTGCTAGATCGAAATTAGAAGTGTGTAACAAAATGTAGAGTCAAGTGGGGATATTTGTTACGCATTAATCCTAAAACACTGAAAAATCATTTGCAAGCATGAAAAGTCGATCGATAATACATAATTCATGGATACAATAGATTAGGTTAGGTTAGGATGATTTGTTCTTATAACCTAACATGCCGTGGGACTGATCCCCATTAAATATCTTGCAACACAAGTAGGGATATTGTTCTAATGGAAAAAATCACAGATCGGAGGTAAAAATGCTACTGATGTTAACCGTTTCTGTACATGCATAGAAATGTGTGTATGTGTCTATATTGTGTGTGATATTTAGAAGAAAAAAAACACGTAGAATAGAGCCATGTGGAGGGATTTGATATGTAAATCGCATAAAAATAATGACTAAATATAATACATAACCATCAAACTTGAATTAAAATACATAGTTATTGGTTAAGATGGTTACGTTAGGTTGCCTAGGTATTAACACATCTGGCAGTGAATGGTACCCTTATTGCACATATGTCTCTAAATGCCTACATGGTGCCAACACATGTGCCGACAGTGACGCTAACGAGCCTGTATATATGCAATGTGCCGACACATGTGCCGACACAGTGACACTAACAACGCTGTATATATGCATTGCGCCAACACATATGCCAACACAGTGACGCTAACGACTCTGAACATATGCATTGTGTCAACACATGTGCCGATACAGTGACGCTAACGACCCTGTATATATGCCTTGTGCCGACACATGCACCGACACAGTGACGCTAACGACCCTGTATATACGCATTGTGGCGACTCATGTGCCGACACAGTGACGCTAACAACCCTGTATATATGCATTGTACCGACACATGTGCCGACAGTGACGCTAACGACCCTGTTTATATGCATTGTACCGACACATATGCCGACACAGTGACGCTAATGACCCTGTATATATGCATTGTGTGTGCCGACTCATGTGCCGACACAGTGGCGCTAACGACCCTGTATATATGCTTTGTACCAACACATGTGCCGACTCAGTGATGCTAACGACCCTGTATATATGCATTGTGCCGACACATGTGCCAACACAGTGACGATAACGACCCTGTATATATGCATTGTGCCGACACAGTGACGCTAACGACCCTGTATATATGCATGTAAAAGTATATATATAAAATTGGACTCAAGTTTTTATTCATTCAGTTAACGGTCTGCTTTCGGTGTAGAAGGATGTCGCCATGTTTGATATGGAAATAATTTAACAGAAATGATAATGCGGGGGTATGTGTTATTTGCAGTGTGGAGATGAAACTATGCAAATCAAGCTCCCCGTTTGGGTTATGGCAGTGCTCAACAGGGTGCAAACAGTAGAGAATGTGCTGTGCCGGTAACATACAAACGTAGAATGTATAAAGATTGGGTGAAATGTTGAATACACTCAAACCTTAAACGAAATGGGATATAATGAAAATTTGAGAAAAACGTTGGATACTTTAAGTTGAATGGACACCAGTGACAGTGATACTGAA
Organism: Gammarus roeselii; assembly: GCA_016164225.1. Taxonomy (NCBI): domain Eukaryota; kingdom Metazoa; phylum Arthropoda; class Malacostraca; order Amphipoda; family Gammaridae; genus Gammarus; species Gammarus roeselii. Next base: position 2,575 of record SDVV010032267.1, read on the forward strand.
ACGTGTGATAGTGATACCGAGGAGGTGTCATTTGGATAAAAACCTGATGAAGTCGAAGGAAACCGAATCATCAAATTGGCTAGTAAAACGGTATCAAGTATATGAGGTGTAAAATTGTACAATAAAATGAAATGTACATATGACTTTGTTTCAGAAATGTTGGAAATGAAACATGAAGAGAGAGAATCGTTATTCAAACGTTTGAGTGCTAGGAGAATTATATATTTTTAGAAATCTGCGGGAACATACGGAATGGGAATGTCGGCACCAGTAAGAAAAAACCTCTGTATATTCGATGTCATAAACATGTGACTATTCATAAGAAAATAGTGTCGAGCAAAAGATCGCTGATGACTAAAAAATACAGTTTTGGCTACAAGGTTAGGTTTGTAAGTTCTGCATACACTACTCCCAAAGGTAACCGTCTATCTAAAATGTGTGATAAGGACAGCAGTCTAGAACCCAATAGATCAGAAAAAAACACCCAGATGATAAATCCTATACCAATAGGATGAGCCAACATCTCCACGTGAGAAATAATGCTCATCATTGATAAAGAAGCCGCCGAATGCCTCTGATACCGCCGATCAAGATAAGACCAGAGAGGGAAGTCGAAGTCATTACTTATGTTTCGTACAGTTGCTCGCGTTGACTTTCGAAGTGAATAGTTTTGTTCTCGAATGTATAATAAACCCATGTAATTTCCTAATATATATGTGTAACAAACCTAATATCAATGAGAATATATCATATAAATCTTTGTTTGTGATATCCTTAACTTAACTTGAATAGCTAGCATTAAAATTGCAGATATGCAACATGACTTGCAGTGAATTGCAGTACAGAATGACTGGCATTGAAATGCAATAGATATTATGGAATTTAAATTGCACTCAGTTACCTAAGGTATCATATATATATATATATATCTAATCAGCTCCAAACAGAAGCTAAAACAAAAGTCTACAGCTTCTTATAAGACACTCTGAAACCCAAACACGGTAACAAAGTTTCGCTCATCTACTCGGACACAGACTCATTGCTGATCCAGTTCAAAGAAGTTGCCGACATTGAGGCGGAAATGCGGAAAGCTCCTCCGGCTGAATACATTTACTTCAACAACTACCCCATAAATCATCCCTTGTATGATGAATCAAAGAAAGGACAGTTGGGACCACTGAAAAGCGTAACAGCTAATGACTACCCCTGTGAAATCATTTGCTTGCAATCAAAGTGTTACAGTATGTTGCCCAAGTCCGACGCCACAAAATCAGCTGCAAAAAAAGTCAATTACCAGACACAAGCCAAAATCGGACATGAACAATACAGATATCCATAATCGGAAAACATACACACACACACACTTTGAGACCATACACAATATTCGTCCGCAAGCGTGACAGCTTGAAACTGTACGCACTATTAAAAATTGTCTTAGTAAGTTCGAAATGTATTGGTACTATGTTGATGGATGCACAACTCATGCCTATGGGCATCCAGACATTCCTAAAAAATCCATTGAACTTGAACCTACAGTCATTAAAAAGAGGAAGCGATGTGTCATTAGTGATGATGATGTCGATGTACAAATGGATTTAACATGGATGAGACGTAAGCAGGGAGAGGCCGTTTTCGGCGTGTGTAATCGGGTGAATGAAGAAAGTACGTCTAAGTCTTCAGGTTATATTCTGTAAATGTTCCGAGTACGTAAATGTTCCTTATATGTAAATGTTTCTATGTAAACAAACAAATCCATATTTACAACATGTTTCATTGTCCAGAGTCATACGGATTGAAGATACGTGAAGGTATTCCCCTGCAACCGCTCCTAAAATGATGAAAATAATATTGATGTAAATGTTCCTAATATGTAACTATGTAATGAAATACATGTATAATAACAACGGTGACTTCGACAAAAAATAAAACGCTATATACAGCCAAATCGATTACAAACTACAGTACCATATACTATTAAATTGAATAAAATTCTATACATACTGCCTAATCGATATGTTCAAAGATAACATTTCTTGCGGATATGCAAATTCAATAAGCCCTAACACCGTGGACGAACAATAATTTACACGAGCAAGCTCATCTCACCCAATTTTCTAAAACGTATCCTACTTTTTGCCGAGGGGGTCTCCTACTGCACGTCTCAATTTGTGTTAACAATGTTCATACCAGCAACGCGGCAAGTGATCAAAAGTATCGTAAACTGACACGTACAGATGCAATCTGGCTATTAGGCAGGGTCACGAGAGGAGTGCGACTCAAGATAAGGTCTCTGTATGACATTGACGGATAGAGGTCTGCGCTACGATAGCGCTCAGAGGCAACAATTCCAAATGACTACTCTTTATATGTAAAGGGTCCTATGTAACCATGTAATAAATGAATAAATAATAAACTTGAACATGTGTTATGATCAGCCTCCGCTAGCACATATATTTGGAAATATTGCTAACCAAACATTAAAACAAAGAGCTGCGTTGTGTATACCCGAGAAACTCCCAGAAACTCCCCTATTAACCCTAGCTTAAGTTTGACGAAGAAATCCCTTGCCTTGCATATTTTTCGTTTCGCCTCCAAAAGCAGGTGGTTCCCCCATATAGATTACATGACGTGGAAGACGTTGACGAGTGGAGGACAATGTAGGCATCCTGTAAAACTCAACGAGTCAGCATTGTATGGACTAGATCCAATGACATAAAGGGGCTGTGTTTCCCACTGTTGAGCTCAGGGTTATCGTATATTGTAAACAGAAAGATGGGAGGAGCCTGTAAATTAGTTAACGGCCTAAGTTTAATTTGTATGCCAATAAGGCCAAGACTTTATGACACCACCCCTCTTTATGGGGGGCCCAAAAAGTGAGGGGTTCCCTTATTGAAGGATCACTTCATACACATAAACAAGGCCCTCCCATATTATTTCAGGGTGCAGATCTAAAGTGTAGATCACATCTCATTCCATTAACTGAGGCTTCGGGTGGAGTGTGAGCGCTTCGCTTCGCTTTCGCTTTCGCTTTTCGCTTTCCGCTTCATATTCTTCGTTTAACGCTTTACACTTACTACACCTCTTTTTGCTGTTCATTTACACTTATGTTCCGTGGCGTCCGTTTCTATTACAATCAGTGTTCAGTGCTCTATTGAGAGTCGAACTGTTGACATGTTACTTTGTTTTAATTCAAAATAATATTATAAAACAACTCGTTTAATCATTTTTACCTTGTATTTTCACCTGATTAAAAAAAAACTTAATTGAAGTACAAATCACATGTTTGTTTCATTGTCCATAGTCGTACGCATTGAAAAATACGTGAACGTATCTGCGCCTACTATTCGATTCTTAACACTGTGTCCTGATGAAACTCTGAAAATATATACACACAAGGGGAAAAAGTGTATGGATTTAATCAAACCCTATATATTTTGCTCGATAATAATAAACCACGTACAAAATTCCGAATTTCACTAATACGTATTTTGGTAAACATACCTAAATTAGATAACGATCGAGCAGTGATATATTTTTACAAATCCTATCACAACGCAATAAGTGTCACTAATAACCCTAAATAAGTTATAGGTCGAGCAAAGACTAGCAATAAATACCCATTGAAATAAGAGAGCTGCCTGCGATACTAAACACCACGTTATAAAATATTCTTATTAAGAGATAATTAAATCATACACATACAGCCTACCTACTAGGTACCAGGCCAACACCTCATACGGCCATGCCAATTAAATAAACTATAAATCATACAATTATACGTACCCTATACAATACCTATTCACAAATCCTATCACTAAATTAAAACAGCGCAACCAAATAATACGAAGAATTCAATCCTACATATACAGCCAAACCAATATGTACCAGGCTAGCATTTCTTGAGAATAAGCAAACTAAAGAAACTATAACATTAATTCATATAAAAAGTACTTACCTATTTACAAACCATCATGCGTCAGACTCCCTCCCCTACCCTACATTCAGCGCACGTTTCGGTGCACGGATCTCCAGAGTTGTCTTGCATCACCTATCTCCAGGGCTTTCTCGCAGTACTTATATCTACTTGTATGTGTTTTCAACAGTATGATTGTTCGTAGTAAATAGATTCAAAATTGACAAGATATTTGGCAAAACTGAGACTGGGAGCTAGGTATTGAGTGTACTTCTAATGGAGCATACGGGAATTAAATTTCGACAAGTATGTGCACATTTAGGAGAGCTGCACATCCAGTTGCCCGGGTAGTGGTCCTCCCCCATGTGATCAGAAGATTAAGTCTTCTGTACGCAAGCGGTTCCTTGAAGGCTGTCGCACTTCAAGGTGAGACGTCGGAGTGACATCTCCTAGGGATAGACCTGCCCTTGGCTGATCTAGAGTCTAGGTCGGATTTCTCAAAAATGTCGTGAAATTTTCATGAGTGCAAATGTAGGAGAGCTCCACGCCCAGTTTCCTTAGAGTGGTTCTCCCTAGTGTTCAACAGAGTAAGTCTCTGAACACGTGTGATTGGTCCTATAAGAGCATTTCATGTGAGATGTCAGAATGACATCTCCTAAAAAAATTGCTCATGGCAACTCCTGAGTTTAGTCAAAATGATACATATTTTTTAAATTTATTGAATAGTTATCGCAAATTATTTCATATTTCAGGTGAGATGCCAGCGGGACATCTAACAAATATCATTTCACTAGGTAACCGGTGCGTGCCGCCAGGCGAAGGCAGCACGAGTTGTCAGAAATTCTGAAAATTATTATTATTGCAGGTTCCTTGAAGACTGACGCACTTCAAGGTGAGACGTCAGAGTGACATCTCCTAGGAGAGAGTTGCTCGTGACAACTTCTGAGTTTAGTCAAAAGAAACACGAGTATTTTAAATTTTGAAAAACGGGTGTTTTGGCCAGTTCCAGTCTATGAATGGCACGAGTATTAAAATTTGGAGTTATGTCAAGTCAGAGGAAGCAAAGATTTTTAATTCGTGATCAATCATCGCAAGATTTGCTCCAAAAAAGGCATGAACAGTTACCGCAGATTTAAATCCAAAAGAGGCAAACAACCGGTATTTATATTTTGAAATTAGCTCGGACATCTGTAAAGAATGAGTTAGTATGGGAGTGTCTTTCTGCACCATGCTGCTACATGGTCACTCCAGGATCTGTATTACAAGAGAGCTAGAAGACGGTTAGTTCACTCAAAATGAACAGATGGGTCAATTGAAAGGGGAGATGTCGTAGAAGCAGGTGCATTAAGTGCACTATTTTTTCATATATCAAGATAAGATGCCAGAAAGACATCTCTAAAATCTATATATACATTTCGACTGAGGTGCCTGCGGGTCTTTATATATTTAACGTGAGATGCCAGAGGGACATCTCCAAGAGATGTGGCCGGCGCTGGTATTACATGATAACTGCATCGCTATTATTTATTTTCAAGGATTTTTTTCTCCTATTTTTCCCTCCTGACACGAAGGGAAGAAGATAAAAAAACGAGAATAGCACCGTGTAGACAGTGTCCTTCCATAGAAAGGTACTCACTGATTCAACAGATGGATGTTTTTATACCCATTTCTCTCTCTTTTCTCTCCCGACAGGGAAGATAGAAAAGTATGGATAAAAATACCATTGCATCGGCAAGGTTTCTTCGTAGGAGAATACTCATTGACTAACAATGGATGATACCTGTCGAATCTACGTCGTACCGTAGAGTTGAGCAAGGTCTCATCATGGTGCGGTTTTGATTTTCGCATATCATGGGGTGTGGAAATGGGCCACCGTTTCGGCTCATCGGAAAGTGTCCTTGGGTCGCCGGCAGACTTCACCAGCACATGTTTGTCGAATCTACGTCGTACCTTAGAGTTGAGCAACGCTCCCCTCCTTTTTTGCTGTTTGATTTTCGCATGGCATGCGGTGTGGGGGTAAGCCGTCGATGCTGCGGCTTCTCAGCAAGCGCCGCTGAGTCACCACAGACTTCACCCGCTCAGATTCGTAATTGTTATCTATCTCTCCCCATTTTTTCCTCTCTTTTCTCTCCCGCAAGGAAGGTAGAAAAGTGGAAGAAAAATACCATTTGGTCTGCAGGGTCTCTCCATAGAGAAATACTCATTGTCCCAACAATAGATTATATCTGTCAAATCTACGTCGTGCCGTAGAGTTGAGCAAAGCTCTCGTCCTGGTGCGGGTTCGATTTTCAAATATCATGGGGTGTGGGGTGAGTCGCCGGCAGATTTCACCCTCACTAATTTGAAATTTTGGCTATCTCTCCCCATTTTCTCCTTTCTTTCCTCTCCCACAGAGAGGGTAGAAAAGTAAAAAGAAAAATGCCATCGTGTCGGCAAGATTCCTCCGTAGGCAGATATTCGTTGCCTTCAGCAATGAACGATACCCGTCGAATCAAGCCGTATCACAGTGTTGAGCAGAAGCTCTCCTCTTGGTGCGAGTTCAATTTTCGTTTTTCATGGGGTGTGATGGTGTTTGCTGGCTCCGTACCACATAAGAATAATAAAAATAATGAGTAAAATATATGGTATCCCTCCAAGTCTTCACCGCCGCATCGAGTTTAGCAAGCCCTCCTCTGTGGCGGTGTCGATTTTCAGGATACCATAGTCCCTGCATCTGCTTGTCCCGTTAGGACAGCAGACGGCCTCGTAGGCTAGCGGGATGGGTGAATGCGAGTACCGTTGCGGGCTCACACCCAGTACCGGTGGCCCTGGCGTGGTCTTAGGGGTGGATGAGAGTCGCCGTAACACCTCTCACCCCGTGAATTCTTGGAATGATCGTTTTCGAGATATTATCAGTCTGTCTGTTCTTGCAATGCAGTATTATCAGACTGCCTGTATTTGCAATGTTAATGGTAGAAAGCGTTCCGTTCCGATATGGAGTTTTTCAGTCGCTTGAGTTGGTCAGCAATAGCAATCATTACATTGTTACTGATAATGAAATTATGAGTAATAATTAACAACTACTACTACCAGCGACATGCTATTATTGTTACTTATTTATGGATTTATTAGTGATAATAGCATGAATTGTGCGAACAGCCGTGTCATGCTCCTTCCCTATATATCTATAATTATAATCTCGACAGCTCCTGGGAAAGTCGTGTCGTACTCAGGTTAAACGAGTCACGTAGCCCAGTGCTTGTCAAGCGCGTTTTTGAACGCATTCACGGAATCAGAGCCAACTGCCGCAGCTGGTAAGTTGTTCCAAACTCGTGAGACTACGATCGGGAAAAAGTGTTGCGCTATAGTCGTAGCGCAACGTTTTTCCTCAAATTTCGCCCCGTTGTTTGGGTACGAATGTTGTGGTCCCTGTCGAAGAGGCCAACAGGACTCACATTGTTGAATCCCTTCAGGTATTTCAAGGTTTCAATGAACTGGCTCCTCAGCCTTCGTTGCTCGAGGGTAATGAGGCTTAGCTCTTTAAGCCTATCCTCGTAGCTGTGGTGGCAAAGTTGCGGGATAAGCTTAATAGCTCGATGCTGGATCCGTTCCAGTTTGGCTATGTCCCCCTTCATGCGTGGGGACCAGAATTGGACTGCATGCTCGAGGTGGGGACGGACGAGGGACTTGTACAGCGGCAATACAATGTCCTTCGTTTTGCAGAGGAAGTTACGGGAGATGTAGCCAAGCTTACGATTAGCCATCTTGTAACTTTCTTCGATCTGCACGCCCCATTTTAAATCTTTCGAGATTTGGATGCTCAAGTCCCTCTGTTGGTCAACAGTTGCGAGATCGCTTCCTACCATCGTGTGGTTGAAGTTGGCATTGCGACACCCCATGTGCATAACTGTACATTTTGCAACATTGAAGGGCATCTGCCACGCTTCCTACCATTGGACGATTTTTTCGAGATCTTGTTGAATCTCAACTCTGTCTCCCTTCCTCCATGCTACATGGCAGAGCTTCGTATCGTCGGCAAATTTCGATACCTTGGACAGGAGCCCCGCGTCCATGTTGTTTACATAGATGAGGGAGAGGATAGGACCCAGGACATTGCCTTGGGGCACCCCAGAGGTAACAGGGGCCCACTCGGACAAAGCTTGGCCGATGCTGACTCTTTGCTTGCGTCCTGTTAGCCAGGCGCGCAGCCAGCGAAGTACATACGTTGCCACCAATGCCGAGCTCAGAGACTTAGTGCAACAGTCTCCTGTGCGGCACCTTGTCGCAGACTGATGGTGACTCGTGCAAATTTACGCCACAGGGAGTTGCAGTGGACAGGGTAGCAATGGTTTCCTCTCTGAAATATAGCAGAAAACACCTTGTTTTTCCAATCAATTCCGGAAATTTGGGATATGGTACATTATTTAACCTGAACGCAAGCTTCTCGAAAGACGCTAAATATTTATAAAAATCGAGTTTAAAAACTGGGAGACAAAAATCTAAACCAAAAGATAGGAGAACTTTTAAGCGTGCTCTCAAACAGACAGAACTCAGGATTACATGGATTTAGGTCATTTTGTATACCCACATAGTAGAGTTTACTCATTTGTTTATCATAGGTGGTCTTCTTGAAGTCGGCCAGAGAAGCCCAACAACTCCTCCGCACGGTGGAGGCATCTATGAAGGACAAGACTCGTCAAGTCTTTCTTAACAGCGCAATACTTTACTGGAGAGCTCGGTTACTGGTTTCCTATTTGACGTGAGTTCACGTGACAACAACTTCCCTTGACAACTTTTGTAGAATTTGACTGTAGGCAGAGAACGTTTATAGAGCTTGAATCTCACAAACTTGCTGAAAATGGTATAAATTTTACACACGAGCAAGAAGTCCATGTCAGAGAGGCTTTGGTCAGCTGCTGGGAGAGATCGTTAAATCTTCTATACATACGGATTCCATTTTCGCAGTATTTGCCTCTTATATA
>SDVV010032268.1:0-10277 GCA_016164225.1 Gammarus roeselii
CTCACATCACCGCCACGAGCTGGCATCATGGTAATTGCAGGACTGAAATAGTGACAGCTACGCTACACCACAAGATGCCGTCCCGTGACGCTGCACTATCACCTCACATCACCGCCACGAGCTGGCATCATGGTAATTGCAGGACTGAAATAGTGACAGCTACGCTACACCACAAGATGCCCTCCCGTGACGCTGCACTATCAGCTCACATCACCGCCACGAGCTGGCATCATGGTAATTGCAGGACTGAAATAGTGACAGCTACGCTACAACACAAGAAACACCCGCAGTGGAGGAGGTGATCATGGTGGTGAATCATGCCACATCCATACACGGCTGATCTATCGCACGATCCTACTCTCCCCGGGCCCAGGTGGGAAGGATGACTCACAATGAGCTATGACCAAGAGGACTGGCGACCCCTCGCACCGAGCTGACCCATCACATAGTATTAGCATTGTGTGCCGGTACCGCGGCAGCGGATGCACGGTAAGCCGAGACGACCCGTCCAATTGTGGCACTGGGTGCACGGTATGTCGATGTTTACGGGATATCAGCTGCTTCAACACCTGAGGAGTACCATTTGGCATTCATCCCTCGCAAGCATAGATACTTAGTTTTATCGTAGAGGAAAAAGAGTTTTGTAACGAGCTAGCCAGATGTAATGTCATTCGATATACCTTATGACTTAATGTCTGAGGTAAGTTCATAAATTCAAAGACCAATAGCACAATTATTGGAGATTTACCGATGTATCGGTATCTGTAGTTACTTTTATATTGAGTCGGTGGAATGTTCAACGATACGGTACTTGAATTTTCACCTGTACCTCACAACTTTTTTTCATTGGTTATTAATTTTATACAAAATGCATGAATTTCATATTCACGCAGAAGATTTATCTCATGATACCACGAGTTACTATTTGTTGAAACAAATAACAATTAGACTTCTCGTCCAACCTAGCGGCAAGATCAGGCCCCCCAGCATCGTATAACTTGAAAAAAATATTAGAATTTGTTGTCAACATTTTCTTTTGTATAATTATTACTCTAGGCTTGAATTTCCAGAACATGTTCGTTAAGAGGCTTCGTTGCGTGTGATGGCAACACTCTACAAGAGCTTTCAGATGATAGTTAGTCTTCATTGCTTCATACCTATACGCGTTTTAGCGATTTCTTAGCGTTGCGTGTGATTGCAGCACTCTAGACGAGCCTTCATATAATTGATAGCCATCATTGCTTTATACCTATACACGTCTTAGCGTTGCGTGTGATGGCTGCATTCTAGAACAGCCTTCATATGATTGATAGCCATCATTGCTTCATACCTATACACGTCTTAGCGTTGCGTGTGATGGCAGCACTCTACAAGAGCTTTCCGATGATTGCTAGTCATCATTACTTTATAACTATACAAGTATTAGCGATTTCTTGGCATTACGTGTGATGGCAGCACTTTACATGAGCCTTCAGATGATCGTTAGTTATTATTGCTTCATACATGTACACGTCTTAGCGATGTCTTATCGTTGCGTGTGATGGTAGAACTCTTCAAGAGCCTTCAAATAATTGTTAGTCATCATTGCTTCATACCAATACCGGTCATAGCGATTTCTTAGAGTTTCGTTTGATTGCAGCACTCGAGTAGAGCCTTCATATGATTGATAGATATCAGTGCTTCATACCTATACACGTCTTTAGCAATTTCTTAGCGTTGCGTGTGATTGCAGCACTATAGAAGAGCTTTCATATGATTGATAGCTTATCATTGTTTCATACCTATACACATCATAGCGTCGCGTGTGGTAGCAGGCAGCACTCTACAAGAGCCTTCAGATGATTGTTAGTCATCATTGCTTCATACCTATACACGTCTTTGCGATTTCTTAGCGTTGCGTGTGATTGCAGCACTATAAAAGAGTCTTCAGATGATTGCTAGCCATCATTGCTTCATACCTATACACGTCTAAGCGTTGCGTGTGATTGCAGCACTCTAGAAGAGCCTGCATCAGATTAATAGCCATCATTGTTTCATACCTATGCACGTCTTAGCGTTACGTGTGATTACAGCACTCTAGAAGAGCCTTCATTGGATTGATATCCATCATTGCTACATACCTATACACGTCTTAGCGTTGCGTGTGATTGCAGCACTCTAAAACACCCTTCAAATGATTGATAGCCATCATTGCTTCATACCTATACACGTCTTCGTTGCGTGTGATGGCAGCACTCTAGAAGAGCCTTCATATGATTGATAGCCCTCTTTGCTTCATACCTATACACGTCTTCGTTGCGTGTGATGGCAGCACTCTAGAAGAGCCTTCATATGATTGATAGCCATCTTTGCTTCATACATATACACGTCTTGACGTAGCGTCTGATTGTAGCACTCTAGAAGAGCCTTCATTTGATTGATAGCCATCACTGCTCTATACCTATACACGTCTTAGCGTTGCGTGTGATTGCAGCACTCTACAAAAGCCTTCATACGATTGATAGCCATCCTTGCTTCATACCCATACACATCTCAGCGTTGCGTGTGATGGTAGCACTCTTACGAGAGTCTTCAGATGATTGCTAGTCTTCATTGCTTCATACCTATACACGTCTTAGCGTTGCGTGTGATTGCAGCACTCGACAAGACTCTTCATATGATTGATAACCATCATTGCTTCATACCTCTACACGTCTTTGTTGCGTGATGGCAGCACTCAAGAAGAGCCTTCATATGATTGACAGTTATCATTGCTTCATACCCATGTAAGTCTTGGCGATTTCTTAGCGTTGTGTGTGATTGCAACACTCTAGAAGAGCCTTTAACCCGTGAAACCCCACTCAGAACATCCCTCGGCTTACTATTCACTCCATCAACGCCAACACATAATTTGAGAATGAAGAAGACTGTCAATCCACCTCAACACTACCTCAGAAACTCCAAGAGCCTGCAACTTCAGAAGCGAAATGGGATGGGAAACAACATCAAATGCCGTTGAAAAATCAAGCATGGCCATATCTACCACCAAACCAGCATCGACAGACTTAACAACATCCGAATAGACCAGCAACATCTGATCGTCTGTTGATCTAGCCTTCCTAAATTCAAACTGCCTGGAAGAAAGGAGCTGGTAGGACGCTAAATAGTCCACCAGCTCAGCAGCAACAATCCTCTCTATCGACTTACTGCAAACAGAGGTAAGGCTATCCGGACAATAGATAATTGAGGGGATCATATCTAGATTTACTTTCAAACATTGGAATCACCAACGTACTCTTCCATGCATCAGGGAGCATTCCGCTTGGCAGAGAAAGGTCAAGATTATAAAAAGAGGCTGTGTCAATTGCACAGCACACTCCTTCAGCAACTTTGGGTGGAGTCCATCCATGCCCATTGCTAAACTAGCATTGATCCCCGCCAGAACGTCATGGACATTCCAAGACCTTATGACAAACTCCCTCATTTCACCATCAAATAACTGGAAAGGAGCAGGATTGGGAGGAACATCCTCTCTATATACATCAGAGAAGGCAGATGACAGGAGCTCAGCCATCTCCAGTGGATTGTAAACCAGCTGTCCACCTGCATTACGAAGTGGTCCAACCTCAAGACAACCTTTCTTCTTCCTTTGTAAACAAGCATGGAACAGCTTTGGGGAGTCACTATACCGTTGCATAAGGTATTCATGGACTGAGATGGGCTGAACAAAGCATGAATTTGAAACAGTTGAGATCAAGAAAGATAGTTAGTACCTTCAAAGTATTTTGGTCATTTCTGCCAAACCTCCTTCATGAAATCTTGTACTCATCCCACGCATTTGCTCTCCTCACCTTGAACCCATGGGGAAGCCTCATATACCATGGTACCCTAGGCGAGTCTCATGGAAGTCTATCAGACTCCTCAGTATAGTGAGGAACACACTATAGGCCTCACAAAGATAAACAAATTCAAGAGGCAAATCAATCCTCGACATTGCTCCGGAAATAGCGCCCTAGTTACCCCGGTGCCAAGAATACTTCCAAGCTTGGTTGGTGTCTTGCACCATCAGGCTCCAAGATATTCACAAACAAATAATCACAAATAACAAGCAAGTGAGCACACCTCAAAAAAGGAGCCAAAACAACAACATTCCATACACAATCTGGTTTGCTTATAAAAGATAAATCCAGAATGTTGCCAGACAAAAGTCTAATCCCTCACCCACTGTTGCAAGCCACAAGATGCAAAGCAATCCAAAAACAGTTGATCCGTCAAGTCAACATTCTCTCCCTGCACCAACTAATCCGACCACTTCGCCGAGGGCAGGTTGAAATCCCCAACACGACCACCTCCCGACACACAGAAGTCACTAATCAAAGTCATCAGATCGAGATTTTCCTGATTACCATATGATGGAGGTCTATAATCAGCCAAAATCCACAAATCAAGTTGAACCAGAAAAACTGCTGCTACATTTGGCAAGTCCAGAATAACCTCCTCATACTTCAGTGATTTTTTCCAATATAAACAAACACCATGTTTCACTCCAGTATGCAAATCTCTTCTCACAACAGAAAACCCATGAACCTCAACGAAAGAAGAGCAAACCGAGCTCACAAGCCACGTCTCACCAACCACAAACACCTCCACCCTATTTTCTGAAATAAAATCTATTTTGTTTGTAAGACTACTGATGACATTTGCCTGGGAGACGGACGACTGCAGAGACCCTCAACAATTGATGGACCCAACACCGGCAGCACCACCTACGCGGCCACATGCAGCACCGCCACAGCAAACAGCAGCCCCCTCCATGGGAACGCCACCGCGGCCACCAGAGCCGCCACCGTGGGCACCAGAGCCGCCACCGCGGACACCAGAGCCGCCACCGCGGACACCAGAACCGTCCCGTGGCCACCAGCACCATTATTGCATTCATCAGCACAGCACGAACACCGAGGCCCCCAGCACAACCACCAGCAACGCTACCGCCTCTACGCCCAGTTGCACCCCGGTTTGCAGTTGTCGCCCCACCGTCAATTGCATGCAGTCCTTCTGGCAATAATCTCCTGTCGCTGTCTGTAGGTCAAGTCCCTCTGTATGAAAACAGACGAACTCATCCAAGAATCTTTGATCACAATCCAGAATTTTAGCTCTAAACAAGCTGGTCTTGCCAATCCTCACAAGTGAGCTCAACTTCTCTGATGTTCAGGACCAAGCATACTTTGGCAAATTCCTTCACACCCTCAGCACTGCCAGTCTGGGAACTTCTGAGTACAATCCAGTCTTGGCGGCGTTCCTGTTCGCGCAACTCTCTCAATTCAGCACGAATCCCCTCCCTAGAAACTGTAGCTTTGTAGGCCATGGACCCATCAAGTGGCTTGTTGGCAGAATGACCGCCAGATGCGGAGTCAATTCTTCTTGACATCTCATCAACTCTTTTGGTAAGGGATCCAACAGCAACCAACAACTGATTGGAAGCGGAGACAAACTCAGTCTTCTTGCCAGGAAAAACAGGAAGAACTGGCTCTACCAGAACATCTACACCTGCAACAAAAATACTGCACAGCACCACCAGTATCCTTCAAAAGACAACTTACAATATCCTCCTCTACTCTAAGACAAGACACACCAGCGTGAAATTTCTCGCGGCAGACCGTACAAGAAACGAAGCCACCCAAAAGAACAACATCACAGAAGGAACAGTGCACATCCCCGCCATGCAGTCCATGAACCGCTGAGTCCCGCCAGCAGCCAGGGCATCAGCAGCCAGCTCACCCCTCCCAGTCAAGCCCCCAGAGTTACAGGCCACTGCTGCCTCATGTTTTTGGGACTACAAATGTGTAGATGGGAAGCTCCGCCGACGCTGGTCCTTTGATGAACTTCCGCCGACGCTGGTCCTTTGAAGAACTTCCGCCGCCGAGATGCCGCCGCCCCCGTAGGCCTCCAGCGATGCCACAAAAGATGCAACTGAGCAAGCAGACTCGTGTTCGGACTGACCAGCATCAGACACTTCAGTTTCTTCATCATACTGGATGCGAGAGCTGTCCATCAAGATCCACTCATCGTGAGTGCTCTTCCATAACCCTGTAGTAAACTTTGCACCGATCTTCTTCTTTGCTCACGTCAATCATAATACACTCTTACATCTTGAGATCTTTCCTGTCCCTCACCTTGTCTCCAACACTCAAAGCCTTAGGCATGGCAGCCCTGCCAAATGCACCTTGACTGATAGGCTTAATCATGTTGAAGTCAGCAACAACAGTGATCTTCCTTCCACTGTAAGCAGCAAGCTTCCTTGCTGCCTTTTCTTTGTTTTCTTTAATTTCTGCCTTAAAGGTGATGGGTCCTCTCAGATAGACAAGCACATGCAGATTGCAGGTTGGAGCTTTCTCCTCAACCCCTAGCGCTGTGTAAAACGACCGGACGACACTGCTGGTGTTTGCAGGTCTCTACACACAGATTCCCCAGGTGGATGATTGGTTATGATGACAGCAGATGATGGTGATAATGAGAAAGGTAACTTATTCTTGTAACTCTGGATTACTCTGATCCTGATTACTCTGATCTTAATTACTATGATTTACTATAGTCGGTTAAGGATTAGTATGTGAACAAACGTAAATTCATATGTTATTTGTCAACATAGTGAGGTGGTCACAATGTTGACGAATTTTCATAAATAAAAAATGAAATAAATAAAAAAGATTACACTTCATTAGGTACATAATATGTTATTAATCAATATATGCAAAGCCCACAATTCTATCTCTTCAACTCTTTGACCTACGAGCAAATTTGTGATACTGCATCAGCATAGAACCAGATTTGTCAACATAGGGCATTGTGGAAAGGGTTGACGCACCAGGTCCCCCACCCTCCCTACAATGAAAAACAAGCTTGAGTATATTTTCATGGACATATACTGAAAAATTATGAACTTTCCTGTTGTTTAGATCTACATCCAACATTTTAGGCTTTACAACCTGGCATCATGAATTTTTTGTAAATGAAAAAAGGAAAAAAAAGTGCATCAACATTGGACCCCTTACCCTAATAAAGCCTTGCTCTGCACAAATAAGTAGCCCTTTATGAAGTCATTTTGAGAGATGGTTAGCATCATTTTGATGATAACCTGTCACCTTCAGAGATGATCATTTCTTTCATTCATTTAGGGAAGCACGAATCATTATATTTTGTTATTTGCTGACTATTTTTTGATAGCGTCGACGGGGTGACTCCGTCATTTTTTGTACACTTTGAAATAACTCAAAAAGTATGCGTCCGAGAAACTTTGTATTTGTGGTGTGTATAGCTACGACCATGACCATGAAGCACAGCAAGTTTCAACATTCCATCATCAAACCATAAAAAGTTTTTGAAAAAACATGCGTCAAGCAACGGGCCCCTAACCGGGGGTGATTCCCCGCACCAGATGGGGTGATTCCCTGCACATCCCATATATCAATAATTGGAATGCAAATTAAAAGTTTGAGAGTGCCAAAAGGAAGAGCATACCTATATTAGTATATTATCAGTTGCTTAAAATGAAATGTTACCAAAAATATTATGTCCAACAGGTCCTTTTGATGCTTGTCTTTTGCTGCAGTCCTACTTGACTGTCAAAGGAATTTTTTGATTTCATCATGGGAAACAAAGTTTTTCTTCAATAACTGCAAATCTGAACTTTATTGGAAGTCAAAGTCATTTCTCAACAACCTGAACTAATTATGTCTCTTAGGTATCAGTAAATGAGAATATTATGAAAAAAAACTATCTTTTAATAAATAGGATACAACAAGTATAAATGTATTTCAATTCTATAGCAAACTAATTGCCTTAACATGAATACAAGGCATGCTAGGTAAGGTATTGTTATCTTGGTATGCAAATATGATGAAATAAGATTGTTCCCGGATGTTAACATAAGTTACATAACACTTAGGCCTCGACTTGCTACCTTGTACCTTGTGTTATAAACATCGGGTCATTATAATGTGGGTGCCTGCACTTCTTGACCCGGCAACCCCACTACCGCTCGAAGTCAGGATGGTCACAGAGGCGGCAGGTTGTCCATGCTCGTTGGGTTTACCAGGGTATAGGACCACACAAGAACTCTCAAAAACGCTGCATACCAGGTTTCAATACAAAAGGTTAAAAAACAGACTAATCTCCACCACTTTATATTCAATAAAAAAATCAGTTCGAAAAAAGCACTTCAAGGTTATGCTTCAAATAAAAGGTCCACCGCGTTAGTGACGCACACAATATTCAATCACTGGCGGTACTGAATCATAACATCAGGAGAGCGGTATGGCAAACGGAGAAATAAAAAATAGCGTCGACCGGAGTGACTCCTCGCAGTCGACAACCCGGGGTGACTCCTTGCACCCCCCATTTGGGCACCAAAATGTTGGAACTCACAAAATTTGACAAGGAGACTTGAAAGAGCATGTCTTTGTTAGTATGTGTCAGCTACTTGATATAATTCGATGCTTGCACAGAATTTATGAAAAAATCGCCTAAGTAAAGGTGTGTTTTTCAGGTCCCTGATAATTAACTTTGATGCTGTGGCTCGAGTTTCCATTGGGTTAGGGCCAAATTTGGTGGTGATACTCGGAATATGTTGTAGTTGGTTGCGATGAAGAATTTTGGGAAGAAATGTAAACTTTTGTTGATATATACAAATATACAACTGCGGGCAATCACACCAGGTAAAAAAAACTATCGGGGGTGATTCCCACACCTATTTTGTTATTAAATATCTTTGCTTTTCTTCCATGAAAAGTAATTAAATGAAATTCTACACACAAATAATGACATCTGGGAGTAAATGACCCACAATAATAACACCACAGCTAATTTCAAAATGCATAACTAATTTTATAATGACCCTATGTTTATAACACATGGTGACAAGTCCAGGCCCAAGTGCTACCTTATGTTTAACCCCCAGGATTGTTTTTTTTTCATATCAAGATAACAATACTTTACCTAGCATGACTTGTATTCATGTTAATACAATAATTTTGCTATAGAATTGGAGAAAAATTTTTTTTACTTATTTTATCATATTATTAAAATGATTGTTTTTTTCATAATATTTGCTCATTTACCAATACTTAAGGTCATAATTAGTTCAGGATGTAGAAAAATGACTTCCAGTAAAGTAAGATTGCAATTATTGAAGAAAAACTCTCTGTCAGATGTAATCTTTTATGTAAAATTGTAATTTAGGCAACTGATATATACTAATACAGGCATGTTCTATCTATTGGTACTCTCAAACTTTTAATTTACGTTTCAATTATTGATAAATGGGGGGTGCAAGGAATCACACAGTTCGGTGCAGGGAATCACCCCCGATTAGGGGGCCGTTGCTTGCCACACGGTTTTTGTAAGTAACTTTTTTTTTGGTTAACGATAGAATGTTGAAACTTATTGTGCTCCATGGTCATAATAGAAGCTATACACACAGTAAATACAAAGTCTCTTAACCGCGTACTTTTTGAGTGATATCAAAGCATGCGCAAACTGCGGGGAGTCCCCCCGATTGACGCTTAGTGAGGAGCAACAGAAGAAGCCTACTGAGACATTGGCTGACCTCTTTTGGTGACGGCTTTAGATCAACTGCCGGTTTGCCCGCTAATGCATCTCTATATAGCCAACCAGCCATGCCCCTTCCATCAAGAAAATCCGATGAATAATTAATATATTATATACTGTAAAAAGAAGTGAAATGAACAATGATAATTAATAAAACCTTGAGTGCAACATAGATAAGAAATAACTATTGAGGCTCTAATTGAGAAATTACCTGAATTTGCTTGAGGTTACTGGAACCCCTCCCATGTAGGACAAGGATCCCAACATTGTGGTGGGATTATCACCACTTTGGTTATCCTGACCAGATACCACAAAGGGAGGAGCCGGTAAGTTACGCATTTTGAAATTAGCTGTGCTGTTGTTACCAGGGCAGTGTTTGTTGTTTTGCAGCACAATCCTTCTCTTCTAATTCTTCCATTCATCATTTGATTTGCTTATCATGCACTTCAATTAACTTGTGTTTCTGTTTGTTGCAGGAAGTAAATTATTTAAACATTGATTGCCAGTATTAACAAAGTGATTGGTTACAGAACCCACTTGCTATCATTAACATTTCAACCCAGACTAATTGAAGCTGCTGCCTGGGTGAGTTGTTGTGTTAAATTAGCTGATGATTTTTTCCCTATATAGGAACCTTCAATTGTGAGTATTTAACATACATTTCATACTTTTTTCCATTTTGTTTATTTATT
>SDVV010032269.1:0-11447 GCA_016164225.1 Gammarus roeselii
CCTTAGTGCTCTGTGTTGTTCGTGCCCAAAAGTGTAGGTAGTGAAGAAAACCAAAACAAATCGTAAGTACAATATTCATAACGTCTTTTCCTCTCTCCCCGCTAGGCTCCATCACCATTCTCCTGTCAAATGGAGCAACTCCCCAGCCGAGAGAACACAGGAGAAAACCCAAGACATAATCTTGTGACATGTTGACATATTTATTAATATTTCAGGCCAATGTTCAGCCACACATGATAGGTTGTGTTACTAATGTATAATTGTCAATTTTCATTTGCATGCACAGCCACACTAGGATTATATAGGACAACCGGTGGCTGATGCATTTAATTTAATTTGATATAATTGAATTAATTATTGCACTGATCCAAAGTAAAAATCAGTATCACGGTTTTTATTGTTTTTCAACCATATGGCTCATGGGCAAGTAATTACGTTGAGTGCCCCACGTTGGGAACCTCACAAGTTCATGGAGGGAGAAAGGTTTGTTGTAGAATTCTTCATTTGCGGAAGTAAACTCAATATGCTCACTTTCTCTTCGGATCTTTTCCCGTTGGAAAGAAGCCGTATAATTTGTTGATTGCGATATTTGACTGAAAGTCTGAGCTAGTTTGTCCGCGATGTCCGCGTATGAAGAATAGACAGTGCCTCCGTCCGACAAAATGTGAATAGGACAATCGGGTGACCTTGGATATGTCTGATTTTTCCCCATACTTGGGAAAATGGGGTGTTTCGATTGATTGTGTAAACTAATTTGGTCCAGCTTTCTCGCTTCTTCTCCACGCGAAATTTGCGGAATACGGCAGTTTCCCTTTTCCAGGCTACTCGGTTCTATGAGGAACGTGCGCGGCGGACGGCCCCGTACATCCTATCACGCTGGTCCATTGCTTCTTGTACCTCCGTGCACCACCAATGTTTTGGGGAAAAGGTTCAGGGTAAATATTGGGGAATGCTTGAGACAGCTGCACTTTGGATTTTCTCACATAGATGGATGACAAGGTCACGCTCTGAAATGTCTTCGGGAAGGCCCTCTACATCGTCCCAAGTGACATAAGTCAAGTTTTCTTCCCAGCTGGCTTTACGGTTGTTGAATCGAAGTTCCTGTGCGTCGGGATTGTTCGGTTGGTTGGTAAGGAGCGATATGATCACTCGGTTGTGATCACTGTCGTGTTTTGAAGGCAGGACTCCCCAAACGAGTTGGGGATTTAAAGTGGGTGAACAGATTGATAAATCGATGTCGGTTTCACTTTCGGGGATGATCCGAGTGGGTTGTCCGTCGTTGAGAAGGACCAGGTTGTGAGTGTCTATGGTGTTGGCCATTATCACTCCCTGGTGTCTGTTCTCACGCATCCCCACACTTCGTGGTAGCTGTTGAAGTCTCCAAGAAAGGGTACGGGATGATGCAGCTGATTAAGCAGGTCAGTCATTAGTGCCTCCGAGAGATCATGATTTTGTGACGAGTCGATAGATACCACTGTAATTAGTCATGAGATACATATCTTCACTGCGACCGCTTGGAGTTCTGTTCTCAGAGCGAGGAGGTAATGAGGTATGCTTTGATGGATCATAAGTGCCACTCCGCCGTGTGCAGTCACGCTATTGTGACCTTCGCGACAGTGTATGACATATGGAGGGATTGTGAAGGTAACTGTGTCACTGAGCTTGATCTGGAGGCCTACCATCAAAGGCTTATGGGTGAAGATTAGCGATAATAATTCATCTTTCTTGCTTCTAAGTCCCTGGCAATTCCACTGATGTATTGTAATGGTGTTAATTTCGGATTTGTTTTACGCTCAGATCTTGATGGTCTGGAGTGGTCGCGTGGTTTTTAGGAACTTTTGTGGTGTTCTTGTCTATGAGGCGCAGGTGTCCTCGATCGAGAGCGTTCACAAGAGCGTTCGCTTTCTGTAGAACATGATCTCCTAGACTCACTGCGTTCTCGGCTGTGAGTCTCTTTGTGATGACCGAGACGGGTCAGGCAGTGGAGTTCTGCTGGATCCCCGGGCACGCGGGAATAAGAGGAAACGAACTTGCGGACTCGATTGCTAAACTGGCATCTACTCACCATGAACATTTTTTTGCAATACATTACCGGGATTGGTTCCTTATCATCAACTTCCATACAACATCCCGATGGGATGAAATGTGGCAACAGAGTGGACAAAAAATGCTTCCAGTCAAACCCTCAGTCGGAGAATGGGAAACAAAATTATCCAACAGAAAAGACCAAGTGTTCATCAACCGCTTGTGCACGGGACACACGTGGATAACTAACAACCACCTGATGGATGTCGACATAAGACCAAACGCGCCTCCTTGCCCCTGTTGCCACCAAGTGGCTATCAGCGTGAAACACTTACTGATGGATTGCAATGCACTCGCGGCAGCCCGACGAGCGTTCCTAGATCCCCCGCGCAACCTACAAAGCCTACTCACGGACCCAACCTATCGTAAAAAGCTTATCGCTTTCGGAAAACACACCGGACTAAGGTGTCTAAACCTCACACACCTGTGCAAATAAGGTGGTCTCTCCACCCCATTACGCACAGAAATAACAACACATTTTACGAAGATACGCATTAACTCTTTACTCTCTCGTACGCGCCAGTGCGCGAATATGCCACAGTTGAAATATGCACTGACTTCATCTTGACATGACTAATATTTTCGCACGCGAGGCCGTGCGAACTTACCTGAATCAACGACGGTCGCGCCCTACGGGGAAGCCTATTATGACTCACGTTGAGGCTCTGGTGGAAATGAGGCTCAAATCAAATCTCGGCTGTGAGTGCTCTTGTAGGAGGAAGAAGACGAGTTAGTACGATCGTTGTGTTTGCTTCTTGAGCGAGTGCGTTACTCATTTATAGATTTTTTTAAGCATTATGATTGGCTGAGTAGTAGTCGTTGGGATATCTGAGTCGAGTGCGTTGCATGGTCGATCATCTGTTTCTGGTTTCAGTTCTTCATTGTAAATTTTCGACGCGTCCTCGTGCAGGCGATGGTCGTTAGCTGATGGTTGTATACCTCACTGTGGTTTTCGCTGGGTGTGGTCGCAGTTAAGACGAATCAGAAGCCGTTCAAAGCATGCCTTGATCGTTGCATTGATCGTTGAAGCCGTCCATCGATCAATGCAAGCCGTGGTTCGCGGGCTGTTGCTAATCCTTTTGCTTCGCGACGAGAGGGCGTCGTGTACCCCGTGGTCGTCGTCGGAGGAATCTTCGTTCCTTTGCCTTCTGGTTTTTGTGTTAGTGGACCTCTCTCCGTGGTCCACTGGGGCAGCATCCATCGCAGTGCTTTCCTGGGCACTGGTGGATTCATTGCTTGGGGCGCCCGCCTCTATTACGAGGGCGGTCGCTGGGCTGATTGTGGTAATGTTAGTACTGGGGAGGGTTGTTGGAGTCATGGTAATAGGTTGTGTTGACGGTACATGAGTGTAGTCTGAGGGGGTAATCTTTGTTGTAGATTTAACTGCTTTGGCTTAATTTAAATTACGTCAGTTTGGGTTTTCATCGTATAAGATTTGGATGGCTTGTTTTCGTGTGACTCTGTGGTCATGCGCGCCCTACGGGGGAGCCTATTATGACTCACGTTGAGGCTCTGGTGGAAATGAGGCCCAAATCAAATCAAATCTGCGGTCATTTTGTATGATTGTCATTGCATTTTAGTCCATGTGCTTTGAGCAGTCGCGGTCACCTGCCTCGTTGAGGCATTGGCAGTGGTAGCAATCAGGTTGTCGGGCTGGGCAGTCCTTCCGGTCATGCTCGCCGGCGCACTTCTTACAACGTTGGGATTTGTTTCGCTAGCAGTATTTGATGACGTGGCCGTATTCCAGGCATTTTTTGCACATTGCAGGCCATTTCACCACTGGGTAAGCTTTTATTTTTCCCTGTTCGCCCGGGATTGCTATGAATTCCGGTGTGTCGCGTCCTGAGAAAGTTATTTAGTATGCGGTCGTGTGGGAGTTCAGTGGTTTGATTCATTTTGCTAGGGAAACGTTGGTGACTCCGTAATCCTTAGCTAAGCCTTCTGCAAAAGCGCTAAGATCAGTTTTAGGAGTATAGTTGGAAGTGAATATAATTCGTCTTGTAACGTTGAGGAACAGATGTATTTCGACAATTACTTTGTTATTTGTCTAATTTGTTAATCCTCTGAGTAGCGTTACTTTGCTCGATATTTACGACGTGGGCCAGATACTTCTTTCCCTGTCGGCTTACGTCTTTCGGTTTGCCTCCCAGTTGTCTGGAGAGCAAGTTAAACATGGTGAATGGGTTCATTGGTGGAGAAACTTTGTTTGCACCGCTATCTACAAGCATTATGAGGAAGTGAGTAGGAAATGATGCTGATCTTCTCTCCTGGGTGGGAGGGTCAGCCTGAAGGGAGCGAATAGCGGCCGCAACCTCTCGTCGCCCGACTTTGTGCTTCGTTTGGTATTGCAGAATCTCCCTCTCAATCTTGTCCTGGGGGCAGTCTTCATGTCCCGTAGGGTGGCCGTTTACTCTGCAGTGAAAGCAGTGGGATTTTTCGGATGGGCACGTCAAGGGATCGTCCCGTTTATTGTGGTTATCTTGGTAGCAGTGTGAGCATCTTTGCTTGCCGTGACAATCTCTGCTCGTGTGTCCGCATTTCTGACATTTATAGCATCGCATCGGACGTCTTTCGAAGGGTGTAACCTTGGTTTGGGCGTCAAAAAAAGGCATTTCTATGTAGTTAGGTGGGGTGGGGCAATTGAATTTAAGCAGAAGGGCCGTGGTGGCGTTTCTTCTTGGTTTGATTTTTGGTGAGATTTTCGCTTCAACTATACATTCTTCGTATTGGACGAGTCCGGCGATGAAGCAGACTCATGGAAAAAGTTGGGTGTGGTATGATTTTGCAAGGCTTTTTGCATATTCTGTCTTTGAAGAGTATAGTGTCACTTTGAAGTTTGGTGTCTACTTTAATGGTGAAGCAATCGTCACCGCTGGCGGTGATGTTGAGAATTGGACGGCCAGTCATCGAGCCCAGTTCTTCTCTTAGTTTATATGGGCGGATATCCGGTCTGTCTATGAGATCGAATTTCCTTTCCAAGTGTTCAAGGAATTTAGGGCCGTTGTTGAATAGGTTGTGGTCATCAAATCAAGTGTATTGTCTCCTTTTTACGTTTCTTGGTGTTCGGGCATCATGAGTTCCGGCTGGGAGGAGAGCGATGTTATCAGAGCGGTTAGAGGCGGAAGCACACGAACAGGTTGCGGGTTTCCTGGCTTCTATCCTCTTCATCAGCTTATTCAGTCGGGTATTCATAGTTGCAAAAAGGTTCTCGAGTTTAGTGAGGCGTTCACCGATTTCTCTGGAGGGCGCTGATCAGTCCTTCTCCAGCTCGGGAAGGCCCATCATTTTGCTTATCTTGACCAGGACATTCTGCATTCCGATTATATTCGCGTTCAGCTTCGAGAAGCGTTCATTTGTGTCATCGTCTACGACCTGAGTCAGGTCTCCTATCGATGAGGAACTTATGAGGGGTTCGTCGTTTTTTCGTGCAGACACGTTTGAGTACGACACTCTTGAGGGGCCGTGAGCCCCTCTCCGATAGGACCGGGTCTTGCCCATTGTTTGATCCCCGGCTGCTACCCGCGGTTCTGGGTACTAAAGGCGGGGCCTTCTTTTCATTTATGTATATTGTATATACAAATATATACACCAATTTAATCCTTAAATTTACTCCTAAAATTAATCTTAATTTTTTTTTTCTTAAGATTTTTTTTATAACCTTTTTAACATTTTTTTTTCGTTTCAATTGATGTCGATTCAAAATTTCTAAGCCCCAGTGTCAGTGGGGGCTCACCTCTTTGTGCACCAAGGAGGGTGTAGCTACAAACTGAGTGGGGGGAACGGTGGAGGAATCTTTTAAATTAGAAATATATTTACACAAAGGGACAAATAGAATTTGGTGGTTAACGAGGACGTCGCGAGAAGTCGGGTGAGCCTGGGATACCCCCAGGGGGTATCCCTCTGAAGTGCCTTATTGCTCTCGCTCTATGGAGATGATAGTCGATCTCTCCAATTGAGTTAAAAACTTTAACCTGTACGAGATGATATTCGGTCTCTGGGCGATATTCGGCTTAGAGCGGTGACCGGCTCTTATTATGATACAGCAAAAAAAAAGAGCTTCTATACCCTGAAAACTTTGGAGCCTAGACGCAAAAAACAGTATACGATGTTAATTTCAAACTCAGTTAGTTGTCCGTCATTGGTTACGATACTGCCTCTGCGCAAAGCTGATCCGGAAGACGAATCCAGGCCGGGAATCTAAACACGGTCGAATTATTTCATTTAAAGAGAGGGGAGCATTCCAATACAGATTACCCAAAATGAACAAATCGTTCAAATCTACCAAGGTAACGATTCAGGTGGAGTGCATTTTCTAGTGATTAATTTTTTTTCTGTAACCGACCTGACCCGCTTAGCTGGGAAACTTGTATGTTTCGGAGGTTTACTGTGGCTGACCTGGACCGCGTAGCTATAAACCTTGCGATGCGTTGCGGTTGAAGTT
The DNA here is from genome assembly GCA_016164225.1 of Gammarus roeselii. Taxonomy (NCBI): domain Eukaryota; kingdom Metazoa; phylum Arthropoda; class Malacostraca; order Amphipoda; family Gammaridae; genus Gammarus; species Gammarus roeselii. Next base: position 6,527 of record SDVV010032269.1, read on the forward strand.
GATCTGTTCCGTGTAACCGTAGGCCTTGTACCAATTTCGACGATACAATCTGTGTGCGCTGGCGTGCGTACATATTACTCATGAGTTCTAAATGATTGGAAGCGGGGATTCGTTTCGTCTGAGTCTTTATCTTACCTGAATAAATAAAATATACCGCGTAACTGTACACCTTGTGTTGCGTTGCTGTCGAAGCTGACCTTGTCCGTGTAGCCGTAAACCTTGTACCAGTCCCGCCGATGCTACCTGCACGCACTATTCGTTGAAGGTTAGTTAGCCTAATTTGTGAAAACAAATCAGTTTTTTTTTCACAAGTGGAATTTAATTTCATACAGAATTTTTTTACGGTACTATTTGGGGACATAGCTTCTTAATGGGTAATATTAATTTAATTTTCGACGACTTCAAATATCGAGCGGAAAAAGAAAATTTCAGAGTTTACTTAGTTATCAATCATGAACGAATTTTCTTTCGCTACTGTACATATTACTCTTGATGTCCTTAATGATTAGAAGTGGAGATTCTTCTCGTCTAAGCGTTTCTCTTGTGAGCCCCAGCGTGCGTCTGACACGACTGAAATTTTCAAATTCTAACTCTAACAACGTTGCTTTTCTCGCACACAGAGGTGGGCGAGCGTACTGGAATCCATGATCATCGAGCCCTACGGGGGAGCCTGTTTTGACTCGCGTTGAGGCCTCTGTGGGAATGAGACTTGAATCAAATCAAATAAAATTTAATGTTTATGGAATGAATTGGTTTTATTGCATTAAATGACCTTTTACATTTCAAGCGTGAAATGATATCTATTGTTATTAGCGTAGATCCGTTGGAAATGAGGCTCAAATCAAGTTATCGTAGATCTGAATCCTTCGGATGAAGCTTGTAACTGCACGTCCAACTTTTTCTTGCTCAAATCTGTCGGTCTTTGCTTTGCCGTTCCTTACGATATTCAATTGTCGTTGGCTTACGTCCGTGGACAATGTATTTCATCTCCCCTAAGCAGTAGTCGGCGGGCTGAAATCATTGCCATGAGCATGCCATGGCTGGTTCGCTGTACGGCTGATTACTCGCTCCGGTAATTTATCCGATAAAAATGCGAGACACTCGTTGAAGCAGAGCAAAAGCACTTTTCTGTTGATAGTAGAATTCCTCCGACCTAATAGTTGGCCTCAATTTTTTTCTCAAGACATTTGGGGTATTTCTCGGGATCAACTGCCAAACTGTCTTCAAACCCCTCTATCGGTAGTACTCTGCCGTAAACGATTGCTGCCCATGCCATTACTTTTTCACACCCTTGTTTCGTCGAGTCATTGTACAGAAATAAATTTTAACTGCGCCAGTATCTTGAGTTTAGATGGTCAGAATGTGACTACAAGTGGAATCGTTTCTCGTCTGTCAAAATCACCTTCTGAGGGTCGATGTTGAAACACCAACGACAGAATTCCAAACGTGGCCTCTTGTACATTTTGGTGAGCTCAGAAGATCGATGTTACTGAAAGGCTTAAGATGCAGATCAATTTTCATTATCCTGTTGGTAGTACTAATTGGCATTTTGCAATCACTAGCAAATTTGGGATCTGAAGTAGCCGAATTTTTTCTCACTTCTTCTTGAACAAGCACATCTGTAGTTGAGTTTGTTTCCACACTTTTAACGGTCCCATGTTCTTGGAGGTGGTTGAATAATCTTGTTGAAATAACTAGGTCGGACGGTACCCATCTCGATGCTCTTTCAACCTTCGTGCCCTACGAGGGGGGGGGGCTGCAATGACTCGCGTTGAGGCTCATGTGAAAATGAGGCCCAAATCTTTCAATGAGAGTGTGATGCAGATGCCGTCTGACGGCTGTTTGCGAGCGCACTACAGCAAACTCCGCAATGAGAGTGTGATGCAGATGCCGTCTGACGGCTGTTTGCGAGCGCACTACAGCAAACTCCGCAATGAGAGTGTGATGCAGATGCCGTCTGACGGCTGTTTGCGAGCGCACTACAGCAAACTCCGCAATGAGAGTGTGATGCAGATGCCGTCTGACGGCTGTTTGCGAGCGCACTACAGCAAACTCCGCAATGAGAGTGTGATGCAGATGCCGTCTGACGGCTGTTTGCGAGCGCACTACAGCAAACTCCGCAATGAGAGTGTGATGCAGATGCCGTCTGACGGCTGTTTGCGAGCGCACTACAGCAAACTCCGCAATGAGAGTGTGATGCAGATGCCGTCTGACGGCTGTTTGCGAGCGCACTACAGCAAACTCCGCAATGAGAGTGTGATGCAGATGCCGTCTGACGGCTGTTTGCGAGCGCACTACAGCAAACTCCGCAATTATTCACTTGCTCTGGTCTTCGGGTTAACACCTTAGTTGGTATCGGGTTACATTTCTAAATATATTCGCAAAGGTTTGATATTGCGGATGCAATGGCATAAAAAAAATGCAATTTTAATGTATCGTGTTTGCTTAAGCCCAGCTTAAATTTTTTTAAAATTCTGATAATACCCTGAGTGCTTTTGGGATGACGTCAAGAACGCTGGACCAACTGCTGCTGGGAGTATGCGATTGCTGCGTAGTTGGCATTGTTGGCATTGTTGACTGGTAGAAGACAAGAGTTTGAAATGAACGTTTTAAACTGATCATTGTAACGTCGATTTGAGAAAATCCTCCCGGACCACAATACTGGACCCCTTCAATCCACTCCTTCACCGTACTACCAGGAAACTTAGGTGCACAATTTCCTGTACATTGTTCACCAGGACAGTCATTATGTAGGTTTGAGGAGGCCTGGTCAGAAAGACAATGGAATTTACTAATTTAATTTGGTTGAAATACATGTTATTGACATCAAACTTATGTAACATTACCGAGCGCATTCATTACGGAGGCATTTCTCAGCACTAACAACCAACAACTAACATATTACCTTTCTGTGTATTCCCATCGTTAGACTCATGGCTATACTCTCTAAAGAGTAATATGGAATGTAACACTGTTCAGCTTGTAATACATATTTTATATTGATACCGCGCGTACAACACGACACGCATTTGACACACCACATACAGATGCTATACATACATGGGTAACTTATGATGATGTACAAACATGCATGTATAGTTCAACAGGTCTGGTGGTTAATGTTAGTAGTCTTAAATACCTAGCTCTTGACAGAATATTGCGGTGAAGCATTAAACTGATTAAAATTGTACATAAATTATAACTACAATAAGTGTTGTAATTTATTCTAATAAATCATGTCATTGATTGAATTAAAGATCTGTAATTGGGATATGAATGATTAACGACGGGTATAAATATGATCATATTTTTCTCTACTGGGAAAATTAGGAGGGTGAACGCTCGTACTTCAACAGACGTGACTTGACCACACGAAAACCTCAAGAGACGATCGAAGCGTTCATCGTCCGTACAAATCACTTTTATCCTCACCACGGGGACCCAACTCTGCGAGGCATAGGATGAGCCTCTTTGTCTGACCGGCGAGGAAACTGAGATCTCGTGACTCGACTGTACTCCACCCACGGGAAAGAGTAAATAATTTAATCCGCCTCCTGTACGCACCGTTGTCGTTTTCATTTTCGAATTGTAAGTGGTTGGCAAAAGCAAGGCGTCACACAATTCGGTTACATCTGCTGTACAAATACAAGTATATTTTGCTAATCGAGTTGTTATTAACGCTCTTCAACTGTGCAGATCATCTTATAATATAAAATGTGTGATAAAATTCTAATCAAGTGACTTATTGCTCAGCAAGCGGCATGAGCGCCGTCCAAATTCTTGCTAATTTGGGCTTGGAAATATTCCGTGACGCCACAAACTCCATTGCCGGAGTGCATAAACGATGAGCTTTCAGATTGAAACAAAATTACATCAATTTCTGACCTGTGACGAGCTGTACGACAGCGGACGACGAATCACTAATGATGGCGCTAGTCAACATTATTTGAGTGAACTAACACAGCAAAACACCAGGAAGTTAGGGAATATCCTCGGTGGCTTAGGCCGGGCTTAGAGAACATTTATAGAGCGCTTATCCGATGGGTGGCAATATTGTTGATGAAAATGTTTGTAAGTGAATTTTTCATATTTCCCAACCTTTGTAAGTGAGGCAATTTCATTTCCTTCACTCAAGGGAAAATTAATTTTAATCGCGTAATTTTTACAGGAGGCAGCGCTTAACATTTTCTGCTTATCCGAAATAATTTTCATGTCAAATTTTCTTCGTTCTTCCGAACGAGAAAACAAAGTCGGGCGAAAAATACGCAACACGAACTCCAAGGTACGTAACCAAGCCTTTATCTCTCATATCAGCAATACGACTCGAGCCATGCCTCCTTCTTCTCCAGGCCTGAACATGACACCTCCGCAGCGTCTCACAGTAAGTGTAAGAGCTCAGGAAAGTGAATTCGGAGCAGTCAAAATTTTCTGCGCTCGTGTTTGCCAATTCGAACGACGTTTTTGACGTCGGGGTGGGTAAAGCTTGGACTTGTGGATGCAGGAGGCATTGGTCCACCACTTTCTCCATCGGACAGTCAAACAAAACAAAAAGTTACGACCTAAGCTTTCTTGCATTTTGAGGTTTGAATAACACGCTCTCCTCTGTTGTCACACTTTGTACCGTGCAACAGTTTCATGCCTCATTGCCAAGGTTGGCAAACAGAGGAGAGCCAAGGTTTGAATAACACGCTCTCCTCTGTTGTCACACTTTGTACCGTGCAACAGTTTCATGCCTCATTGCCAAGGATGGCAAACAGAGGAGAGCCAACGTTTGAATAACACGCTCTCCTCTGTTGTCACACTTTGTACCGTGCAACAGTTTCATGCCTCATTGCCAAGGATGGCAAACAGAGGAGAGCCAAGGTTTGAATAACACGCTCTCCTTTGTTGTCACACTTTGTACCGTGCAACAGTTTCATGC
>SDVV010032270.1:0-11447 GCA_016164225.1 Gammarus roeselii
TCACGTGACTTTGTTGTGCCACTTGTTATGCTGGTCTGCACGTGACTTTGTTGTGCGACGCGCCAAATGGAAGAGTCTAGAAAACAAAGCGCGCTTCGCTTGTTGCCAGATTTGTTTGTAAGAATATTTCTCTGAATCATTCATTCCATCTGATTCATGTTTCATGGCTTTTAGTGCGTGGGTATACAAATTTATTTAGCTAAAATAAATATTTGTTGCATTGCCATTATAATTGGAAGCTGTTTGTGCTAGCTGAACGAAATGTTGTTGCTACCTACAGAGATATGCAACAATGAGATCAAAATATGTGATTGCCTAATCGTAATAGGCCTGTGATGCACATATAATGCGTTTAGTGTTTATTAAAAATAATGTAGGGTCAAGTAAGGACCTCTACAGTAGTATCTAGGATCCTCAGCTATGATACAAATCACAGTTTGTAGTACCTAGGATACCCAACTATGATACAGTACACAGTTTGTAGTATCCAGTAAACCCAGCAACGACACAGTACACCGTTCGTAGTACCTAGGATACGCATCTATGATACAGTTCAGCGTTTGTAGTATCTATGATACCCAGCAATGATACAGTCCACCGTTTGTAGTTGTTCGAAATCCTGGCCATCACCTCAAGTGACGTTCTAGGCACGGCTGGATTCAAGGAGTTGGCAGCTGCCTAGGAGCTACTTCCACAACCTGTGGACCTCATTTAATATCTTTATCCAACTATTTCCCGTGGTAAACATAGAAAGAAAGTGAATACAACGAAGTCCCGAGAAAAAAATAAAATCAATTAAAAGTCGCTGTTTAGAAAGTCAGTTCTAAAGCATCGCTTTTTTCGACTTTGTCTGCAGTCCTCATCAGCCTAGGAATAAAAGATTCATAAAGATATTAGCACAAGAATTTGCTCTATAGCTCAACCATGGGCAAATGGGCACGAACAAATCCCTGTCCAAATTGAACACGATTTTTTGAGTTTCAAGCGGAAAATGACTGCAGCTGCTGTCGCCATATTGCCATTTTGTTAAAATCATCAAAAACAGTGGTTAAAATTTTGATGTTATTTCATCTCGGGACTCCTGAATTATTTCCACTTTCCAAGGATAATATCATTGTACAGCGCAAAGCTGGTGGCAAACCATGCTCAGGTATCGTTCACGATTTTTATTATGTATTACTGACGAATCATCCTTCCTTCTCCAGCGGTTGTTTAGCGGATGATGGTCATCACTGTTGCCTATGGATTGAATGTCGGTTAAAGGTCATTTATCAGATATTGGATGGCAAAAAATTAATGAGTTTGTTGTGTCTAATATTTCGCAAAAGGAACAGCAGTTATTACGTTAGCGAAAATATGCAGCCTGTGGACGATACAAAACTTTGTGTCTCGTGGTCTGTTCCACGATCGCTAAACAAACATTTAAAAGTGGGATCCAGCGACAAAGATACGCCGCGGTTGATTGAGAGAAGGTCTTTCTCCTCTCGCACATCTGTCAGTGATCTAACAAATTCAGCTACGCGAATATATATTGTTATTATAGTTTACTTCAATACAATATTCGTTTTTTATTTACTCGTGACAATAAATTAACGAAGTTTATTGTCACTGAGCTATTTACCGGTAAGGTTTGTATCATATTTTCTTTGGGATACTTCCTTGAGTGTTTTCTTATGTACGAGATGGTGAATGCCCACCCAAGCTGTTCAAGAGGCACGGCCATGGAGCCCGCCAAATCAACACCAACTCTGCACATACCAACCAATCTGGGTTTGACCTCTTGGCCCTACCAATCAATCTGGGCTAGTCTTTGGGCAAGAGGCATTATAACCACTTGCTCTCGGACTCCACCTCTGGGTTGGACATGGATCTGTAGAGGTTCTCAATTGACCTTACAATATCATAATAACACTAAACACATCATACGTGCATCACAAGCACCTATTACTATTAAGCAATGTCATCTTTTGATCTCATTTTTGCATCTCTCTGTAGGTAGCTACAACATTTCCATGCAGCTAGTACAAAACTGCTTCCAACCATAATAGCAATGCAACAAATATTTATTTCGATTAAATAAGTACGTATACCTTCGCCCAAAAAGCCATGGAACATGAATCAGAAGGAATAAATAATTCATAGAAATACCTTGACACAAAAATGGCAACAACGCCTTCCTGACAACAAAGCCTTCCCGCGGAAATCTGAGCGGGCTTTTTCTCAACTCTCCGTAGACAGGAACACAGTGTTTTGTGTGTCTTCTTCATATTCTAAACTTCATGTGAAAACAAACTGCTCCCACAGGGCAAAGAAAAAGATAGTAGAAATTAAATACTCCTGTTGCAAGATATACAAATAAATAGTGAGCGTGCACCTAGATTTACCTTAGCCTTTGCAAAGGTATCCAAACAAGGCTCCCCTTGGATCTTGTTCCACAGAAGACAGGTATGAATAGCATTGTTTTACAAATGGGCTGTCACCAGTATCTCAAGCTAGGTTTCTAAATCTAGAGCAGACTAATAAATGCATTTCAGATTTCTGCAGCAAGACATTCCCTGTATATACCTGGATGCAAGATTTTAACCTTACACAAATGTACAGTTGCAGCTAGCTATGGGAAATTCCTCGGCCCATGGCTATAATAGGATATTCAAATTGGTATTCTGCTCACATGATAGCAATCTTTGGGTCTGAGTAGCACCCTATCTTGATCCATGCCTATGTATAGATATATATATAGTGTAAATGACATTTTTCAATGGGTAACATCTAATGCAACTATTATACATCCAGAATACACAATTCTGGATCATGAACATAAAAATCATATTAATCAAAATTTTGAATTGGGAAGCTTAAGACTCCAATTTTTATTCCTGGTAGCTACACTCATAGGGGTATCCGATTTTCTTTTATTTATATGTCCATTTTGCTACATGCACCCAATCTGTCTGCCTGTATGAGGCAAGCAGAATGGTGTGTAATTATCTTCCATGTAACACCTGTTTAGCCAAATATTGTTTTTATGTGCAGCCTTCATTCCCCGCTGCGGACGAACGCCAAAAAGGGAACACTACCTCCATTGTACGACGACCAACTTCAGGCAAGACCAAAGCGGAATTCTCGACTGAATTACAAAAATTCTAAAACGATGTGAAGATTACCCGCTATGAAGCAGCGGCGCACGGAATTTTCTTGCCGGCTTCCCTATCTCCCTTCTTTTCTCCTTCTATATTACCTTGGATGTCTTCATTCAGTTAAGTTGGGACCACACCAATACCAAAGATTTTTACCTGCCTTTGTCAGTCATTGTCCTTGTGTCTGTTTTTTTTGTGCTTCCACATAATACTTAACCTTATTTCGTCATTAACTTCATTGGAGTCAGATTGTGTCTTGAAAGTGAAAACACCGAGTTCACTTGAATTATCATTGCTCACAGAAGCTCACGGTATTAACGTTTTGGTTTGCCAACTGGTAACTCGTAACCTATAATCAATATTACCAACATCACTAAAGATCTCTGGGTTTTCTGTGGGTTAGACATGGATCTTCCTCTGGGTTAGACGAGCGCAGAACCGTGTCGAAACACAGGTTCTCACTTCCGGGCCACATCACGCACCTGATCAGGAACCTTCCTTGGGATCATGGGCAGCATTGGAGGACTTACCTAGCGTGCTCTCGCTTTTTACGACTTGAGACTGTGACTGAACAGGAGTGGGTTACACGCCGTATATGCTGGAGATAAACCTATATACAACGGGCTAAAAGATGGCTATTAAATGTATACCTGAACATTCCCAGATCACCAGCGTACCTCACCCCCTCTCCAGTCAAGGTTAAGGGACACACGAGGGAGCCACGACCACACGTACATCTGGGCATCGTGGTTTGCAATCGTAAGAGTGTTGTTGTACACTAATGCCAGCTTTAATAGGAATGGGCCACTTTAACTTGCACATGGAGTATTTCGTTAAATAAACATGGTGCATCGTTATCAGAACTGAGTACTACGTCATCTCAATGTTAAGCTTGCATCCATCTCCTGCCCGTTCACCGCTAACCATGGCCTGATAGTGTTCGCGCTCTGCATGCCAATAAATAATAGTCTTCACTCTGCCCTAGTCGCTACGCCGTTAATCGAAGGACTATTTATGGCAGCCCTTTGATGCATTTATTTTAAGGCTTGGGGGTAAAGTGAGCTTATGGGCTGTTTATTGGCAGGAATACCTTTGGATGTCAAAGAAGTTAGCACGGTCGGGCTACTTAGTGTACCTGCTAGCTCGTTTGTGGATTTTTATATATCAGTAGGAGGAGTAGATGCAAGGAGGCGGTTTATCTACGAACCACGCTGAACATCATGTAGCCTAACGTAATCATTTCTGCCAATATCATAATTGAATCGGAGGTGTCTACTCCTCTCTGTTCGTCCAACTGTAGAAAAACCAGTTTGTAATTGAAATGAAAAGGTATAAATTTATTGTAGATATACATGTATTAGATTATTCATGAACCAGCTACCATTAATTGACATACGGGGCATGTCAGGTGTTTGTGATTTCAAACATTTACGTCCGCTACGATGACTGTTAATATCTGTTTTAAATTACAGTTTTAATTTATTTAATAAATTTTCTGTTCATTTTTACGTTTGTTGATTAAGAAAATTTTAATTACATGATGTGGCTAATGTTGTGTCTTCTCGAACAGTTGTCACGCCTGCAGGCAATGGTATCCGTGAACCTGTGGTAGAAAGTATTGCAAAATTTCTGTTCGTTGTGCATGAAAGAATTACGTTATTTTTGCATGTATTAGCCGTACATTTTTTGTTTTTACTTATTAGAAATAACAAAACACAATGATTAGTATGTGGAAAGTTAGGGAAATCACTGAAAAAGTGTAAGTAATTAGTTGATATACCTAGGTCTGATCTGTCATGGAAAGTCCACCTGAGCTGATAGCGTTGTCTCTTGTGAAGACTTTGATCATATATGTCCATATGAATTACTTAGATAGTGCACGGCTACATTGTACTTGCTAGGCATTGCCTTACGCTCATGAATTTTTTGATTTCTATGCTCATGAAATGCTAGTATTCAAACTTTATGTGCGTGAAATCGTGCCTCGTTTCATGTGCTAAACTTCTCGATCTCAATGTTGCAGGTGTTTTTGGCTACCATTTATAAACTTCCATAATCTTACAATTGCTGGGGCCATCTAGGGTAAGCTAGGTTAATTTTGTCTTCATGTTAACTTGGAGTAATCTACTGTGCAGAGTAAGGTTAACCCTTATTGATTGTTGGGATGGATCAAGCCTCTAAATGCTACCTTCTTTATGTTTTGTACAATCATAATGTTTACCATAGAAAATAAAAGGTCTTTTCCAGACTGGAAAGTTAGGCAGAACGTACCAATATCTCGGTGCAATTTTCAATCGTAGTAGTCCTTTCTTGGGCTAATATTGGTGCAAAATAATCTTGTATATGGCGCTGGGCATCGGTGCATCTACTTCCTTCACCCCACTCTAGTAAGCAAATGTTGGTGCACTGTCACCCGCACGCACCGCGCAATTCAGCAATCTCTGTGTGTAAGGCAGTTTGGGTGGTAATTTGGCTGGTGCAATAATTTGCATCCGGTTTGCCGTAATAATGCTGGTGCTGCATGGAAATCCTAATGCTGAATATCATGAGGTATCAAGTGATTAATCGTCTTTTACTACCTATGTATCATTATTTACAAGCCTTTGAGTGCTGAAAACAATTACTATCAAAGCAGCATTTCAATTTTAGCACACTACATAAAGAGACGATGTGAACATTATTTAATACAACACCCTCTGCCTCTGACAACATGAAGTTTCTGGTGCTCCAACAATTTCAAGTTGCAGCTGTTGGTTGATATCTCTTGTACATCAGCAACCTCTGATAAAATTACTGCATTGGGCGTATCAATTAGCTGTGGTGCACTAGCCCCTGTTTGTCAACAATCAATGCTTTCTTTAGTGCTCCAACTGACTTGTTCAACCTTTTTGTTCACTAATTAGCACTGGTAAACTAGCGACCTGCCCACATCTAGTATCTCAGCTGCCTTTTGTGCACCGGCTGCTGTTGTACACAAAATGCCTTTTTATGCACCAGTTGCATTAGTCTTGTTTACCTGCTGACTGTAGTGGGTCAGCTGCCTCTGGTGCTTCAGTGGCTTTTGTTACATCACCTTCTATGCACATGTACGGAAACACTTCTCGCTGTACCGTCAGATAAGAGGGAGTTTATGTGAGCAGGAATAGCGAGTGCTATTCCCGAGAACTCCACAAGAGTATTTGAACACTTCCTCAACAGGCTCAACTAAGAGATAACTCTTTATATGTAAAGTATTGTCGGTTTCTTTGTAAATGCTTTTTTTTTTATCTTAGTCAACAAAACTATATTAATCTTATTGATGATATATTCGTGGGTATTCCTAGCTGGTAGAAACCTTCCGATTTGTAATGGAATCCTTGTTATTATTTGCATTCTGTTGAGCTGCCTATTTCAAAAATAGGGTTCACTCATTGCATATTATGGTGTGATCAATACTGTCCACATGAATATTTTATTATTTGTACAAAATTCAATAATCCATAGATATTGGTTGAAAACCTTATCAATCTCACCAGGCTTCACTTGCAGATGTCCAAGTAAAGTTTTCTGGCAACAATAATCTTGGAACGTGATCCATAAGGCAATATTTTATATGAATGAATAAGCATACCAATTGTTATATCAACAGGCAACAAGTAAAGCCAGTGTGTAATGCGTTAACGATTCAGATTGATTTTTTTTTCCTAAAACAATTTAATAATTTGAAGGCGTTCCTGTACCGTTCTGGGATCAACTGAGTTTCGTCTTCTCATTTTTAGGTTCATTTTGGCCATCCAACTCATCAAAATTGTGTTGACTTATGCTGAACTCATTCAGGGTCAAAAAAGTTACAAGGTTAAGTTCACTGGTAACACACCAATTGGGCTTCATTTATGTGACCCCAAAACTACAGGTTCAACTAGGCCTATATTTGGGAGAACTCGGAAAACCAAAGACGGGACGTGATCAATAAACAATTTATTCGCGTCAAATGGAATGCATTACAGAGATTTTTATGTCCACATGTTCATGTTGATGTCTTATTTTATCAGATACGTATGTTGAGTTTACTATATAGCGCTAATCGACATCATATGTATTTGTTTTGAGTGATCCGTTAAGTCAGCTGGCTGGAACTTGTAGCCATGCAGTTTTTGTGTCGCCATTCTGTATGGACGTGAACATAACCAACATGTGGGGAGGGAGAGGCCTTTCACTGCTCATTTTTGTTTCAAAAAGTTACAGGCTCATCACTGGTAATGCAAGAGTGAATTAGGAATGCCAATGATGTGACATGATCAATGAACATTAATCATATCTGAATGAGTTGGAAAACTATTCTGTCTGAATGTTCATATGTGTTATGTAAAAGATGGGTATTAGAGCTCAATATAACACGCTTATCCGCATCATATAGCGTCGACCGGGGCAACTCCCCGCGGTCGGAAACACGGGGTGACTTCCCGCACCCCCCTTTTGGGCACCAAGACGTGGGAAATGTCACCGTTTGACTACGGGGCTTGAAAGAGCAGGTCTTTGTTAGTAAGTATCAGCTACTTATAGAAATTCGATACGCTCACAGAATTAATGATGAATCGCCAAAGTGAAGGTGCGTTTTTTAGCTCCCTGATAATTTTGGTCCAGAAAAATCAACGTTCCGCAAACTTTGTGCTGTGTCTAGAGTTTCCATTGAATTAAGATCAAATTTGGTGGTGATACTCTGAATACAATGTAGTTCATTGCGTAGGAAGTATTTTGAAAAGAAATGTATTTTTTTTTAGATATATACAAATATACAACTGCAGGGAGTCACCACAGGTGAAAAAACGATCGGGGGTGACTGCCGGCACCTATTTTGTTATTAAATATCTTTGTTTTTCATCAATGAAAAGTGGTTAAATGCAATTGTTTGCACATATAATGACATCTGGGAGTAAATGAGTCACAATAATGACACCACAGCTAATTTCAAATGCGTAATTAATCTTGTAATGACCCTATGTTTATAACACATGGTGACAAGTCTAGGCCTAAATGTTGACTTATGTTTAATGCCCAGTAATATTTTTTATCACATTTTCATATCAAGATAACAATACCTTACCTAGCATGACTTGTATTCATGGTAATGAAATAAGTTTGCTATAGAAATGACAAAATAATTTTTTTACATGTTGTATCATATTATTAAAAATATTGTTTTTTTGTAATATTTGCTCATTTACTGATACTTTAGGGTGATTATTAGTTTAGGATGTGAAGAAATGACTTCCGGTAAAGTTGGATTGCAATTATTGGAGAAAAACTTTGTTTCCCCCCGCAAAACCGGGAAAAAAGATCCTTCAACAGTCAGGTATGAAGCAGCAAAAGACGAGCATCTAAAACACCTGTCACAGACGTAATATTTTACTTGACATTTCATTTTTAACAACTGACATACTCTCAAACTTTTAATTTGCGTTTCAATTATTGATAAAGAGAGGGGTGCAGGAAGTCACCCCCGATTGGGGGCCATAGCTCGCCACACGTTTTTTTGTAAATAACCTTTTTTTGGTTGATGATACAAAGTTGAAACTCACGGTGCTTCATGATCATTATAGTAGCTATACACACCGTAAATAGGAAGTTTCTTAGCCGCATACTTTTCGAGTTATTTCAAAGTATGCGCAAAATGCGGGGAGTCGCCCTGGTTGACACTATTTATGTTTTGACTGCTCTGTTTGGTAGCAAACGGCAAAATGGTTTCTGTAGGATACAAATATTTTTTTTCTAACCGTGGTGGTTATGGTGGGGTAGTTGTATAGCATGGGGTAATCAATATATAATTAATGATAAGTACGTTTGCCAAGCAAGTTACAACTACGTACCCTAGAACAATACGTAGGGGTTTAGAAATACGCACCCCTAAGTTAGTTCAGATATGGTAGAAAGGTCGCAACAATACACTCGTACCATGACTAGAAAATGTATCCAGCTGCACACAACATAACATAACACGTTGTTGCGGCCCATTTGCACAATTTGGCGGGCAGGGCACTTGAACATTGATAAGAAATATTTGATGAGCACGTGAAATCTTGAGATGAAGCGCACGTGGAGACACCTTTCTAAAATATTGCACGCAAAGACAGTGTATGGCATGTAAACAAATCTTCAAACTATTTGGTGTGCTACAATTTTATGCACCCATTTTCCTCCGTAGCATATCAATTCAAGCTGACCCTGAGATTCCGAACTAATGCACAACATCATTGAAGAACTAGTAATTTCTTTGATTGAACACTCCGGATTGACAGCTGTCAGAGAAATGAGCAAAAACAATATCTCATATTTTGGTAGGAGAATAGAAAATAGGCAATTTTCAATACAACACATATATAATATTAATGAAGATGAAGTGCAGCAGTGTTTAGACTTGAGTATGGAATAAACAAACAGCTAAACTGCAATATTAAATAACTCCCAGCATGGTTCAAACAACAATTTAACATTCCTGTATTCTGGCACACACACTTCACATGAAAATGAAAACCGATGTCACGCACGTTTTCTAAACAAGTAAGGCGCAACATTCATGGAACAGCCAGATGGGGTGCCGTTGTCAGTCGTATAGTCAGGAATCATGATACATGAATGGTGTTGTTAGTGATGGCTATTTTTAATAAGAACTGACAATGATTGTTAATTGTACATTGTATAACTATCATCCACCAGTACACATATGTAAGGATGGCCTGTGGTGCAGTGGTGGAGAAAGCACGGATGAATTTTGTGCTGATATCAAGGAGAGTGGTGGGGAGGCTGTAAGATGTGCGGGTGTTGAGAGGGGAGGGTGGAGGAGTGTCTGACCATCTGCTGGTGGAAGGTAGATCAAGAGTGGAACAGAAGAAGAAGGGCAACAAACAAGTGGGAGGAGGAAGAGAGGTAGTGAAAGTGAGTGGACTGAACGTGAGAAGTAGAGCCAAGGAGTTCCAGCAGGCCCTGACAGAAGAAATTGACAATTTGAGAGGACAGGACCTGAGAGATGAGGAGGATGAATGTGAGATGTTAAGGGATGCGTTGCTGAGATGTGCAAAGAAATTGTGTGTGGTGCAAGCTGTGTGGGTGGGTGGGTGTAGAAGGCAAGGTTACGAGTGGTTGAACAAGAGGTCAAACTGGTGGTGGCACAGAAAAGAGGAGCATTTGAGGAGTGGTTGCAGGTGAAGTTGGTGGTGGCTTATGAAAGCGACAAAAGAGAGGAGGAACAAGGTGAAGCGGTTGGTGAGGAGAGCCAAAAGAGACGGGATGCCAGGTGTGGCAGACGGTTGTATCAAAATTTTGAGGAGAACAAAAAGATGTTCTGGAAAGAGGTGAAGAGGGTGAGAAAGGGAGAGACTGGAAAGGAGGAAGTGGTGAAAGATGGAAAGGGTCAGTTGTTAGAAAGTGGTGATGTATGAACGAGGTGGGCCGAGTATTTTGATGTTGAATGTAGAGGATGACAGAGAGGCTAACATTGTTGTTGTGGGTGGTGGTGCTTGGATGCCAGTTTTGGGAGAAAGACTTGCGGCGGACATTACCAGGGAAGAGGTGCAGGAGGCGGTGGAAGTGATAGAAGCACAAGCAGGGAAAGCCCCTGGTTTGGATGGCGTTGCAACCAAGTGCCTGAAGAAGGGTGGAGTAACAATTGTCGAATGGTTGGTGAGGTTACTGAACTTGTGTTCAATGACAGGCGTGGTACCAATAGAGCGGAACAATGCAGGCTCTGCGCCACTCAATTGGTATAGGGCATAGGAGATTAAAATGAATGCTGCAACTTGGGAGGTATCAGTCTGTTATGTGTGGTTGGTAAGTGGTACAGGAGAGTGCTGATCAAAAGGATTAGAGACTGTACGGACTGCGCAATTGGAGAAGAACAGTGTGGCTTTAGGAGTGGTAGAGGGTGTGGCAATCAGATTTTTGCAGTGAGACAGGTCTGTGAGAAGTACTTTGCTCAAGGAAAGGATGTTTTCTGGGCCTTCAATGATCTGGAGAAGGCATAGTACAGGATTGACAGAGAAGCACTGTGCAGGGTGTTGCATTCATTTGGAGTTGGCGGACACCTGTTGAAAGTGGTGCAGAGTTTCTATGTTGGCAGCTGAGCATGTGTCAGAGGGGGAAGTGATTGGTTCACAGTGAAAGTGGGACTGAGATTAGGCTGTGTGATGTCTCCCTGGCTGTTCAACCTTTAGCGTCGCCTGGGGTGATGCCCCGCATTTTGCGCATACTTTGAAATAACTCAAAAAGTACGCGGCCGAGAAACTTCGTATTTACGGTGTGTATAGCTACTATTATGACCATGGAGCACCGTAAGTT
>SDVV010032271.1:0-11447 GCA_016164225.1 Gammarus roeselii
TAACGAAAACTTGATAGAATCACAATGATTAGATAAATAAAGTATACGACGAAGACCAATATTTAAAATAAAGTAATCAACTGAAAAATATTCGAGAATATTTGTAATGGTAGTTAACTATTTGGACCACGGATTTTTCACACCAAAAAATGACATAAATATATATCATAATTATCACATAACGAGCAAAAATTATTATTTATCAATCTGGAACACTTCACTTCCCTAAACATGTCATCTTCTGGAAGTGGCAGCAAAAGATGCCCAATCGCTCTCGTCTCTCCTTGCCTTGGTCAAAGGTTCACAATCATCGTTATCTCCTGCAGCATTATGATCGGATTTATCTTCTTTCTGTAATGGGTCTCTCATATCTAGATTTCTACTGCCACACTGATTCTTGTCATAGTGTCCATTACTATATGATTCTTCTCTTCCTTCACAAAGGACGTTAATTTCTAATTTTTCCTTGCTTTCACATTTCGTGGCAGTCGACAGAGATTGTGTCTTGACATTCATTTGCGATAAACTATCATTACAGTTTAGTAAGTCCGAGACCTTGAGAACTGTTTCTGATCTATCAGGCAAATGGCTAGAATTGGACTGGAGACTCAACCCGTCGGATGGTTCCATAAGCTTTAACGTGTTCATTGAAACATATTTCACACTGTCTGCATTTTCAACATCTACACTTTCCACTATTTTTGCGATTTTTCTTGCAGTTGAACTATTCACCTTGGCTCCATTTTGAGACGCAGGTTTCTGTCCCTGATCAAGGTCAATTCTTTGATCGATGGAAACAGGAAAAATTTCCGTGTCGGATTTCGCGTCTTTCTTTTCCCCAGCTTCCGCCACGGTGCCGTTGAAGTTGCCTTTGCCACCGGTAACATTTGCTGCACCTCCCTCTTCGACGTCTCGATCTTTGGTATCGCTGTCCTCAAACTCGATAAAACTTGACACCGGCTCCTTGGCTTCGTCAGACTCGTCTTCGAAAACTCGAGCTCCCTCGTCGAATGATCCTCTCAAAGAGGTTCTGAAAGCGTCCCCACCAAAGGTGGGGGTAGCGTGTCAAGTGATCTCAGGGTGGGGGATCCGGGGGGTACGAGCTCCCCCACGCCACATGGCCCTGATTGAGAAGAAGTAGCATAGAAACAGACCTCCCACCAGAATGGAAATGCACAAGATCCACAGAGCCACGAGAAAGAGCTGGTCCAGCATCTTGATATACAAACGGAGGATATCGAGTTACTACTATAAAAATATTCCAGATAATCTGATCTTGCTCTCCGAAATATATTCTAAGGGCTACTGGATAAGAATATTGGGGATAATCGAATCGGAAAGTAAAGCACCCACGATTTGAACATTCCCAGGAGAATTTTGGCTAAACTGACAAAAATGAATGTTCTGCACTCAGGGAGAGCAGTACTGGGGATAATCAACGTTTAAAAGTGAATTGCGACGACGAAGGCGAGGCAAGTGACTTCGGAGACATAGCTAAGAACAATGGAGGTATAGAAACTCGTTACTATTACGAATTGAAGAGACGCCTTGCCAAAAACATCGGATTGTTCCCTTCTGCGCTGTAGCCACAATTATGATTATGTTATCATCCGTTTTGATATTCGATATTAAAATCTGTCGTGCATGAAATAAATTTTGTAAGACCTCAACAAAGCGGTTCGTCAGAAAAAAAATATATATATATTTTTCGCAGATCGAAGAGGTATTGTTCGAAATTTAGTGTAGAGGAAGGATCTTCAGTTCTCGAGATTATTCAGGCCCAGTCACGACCCGTTGCTACGAGGGGTCGGTGTGGGGGTGAAGGGATGGTTTGAAGCCGTCAGTTCCCTGAAAAAAAAAAACGTGTTAATAGGGGTAGTAACCTGATTGACGAGGGGAGCAAAATGAAGGTATCAAAAAATCTATACATAGATGGCATTTATCGATCGTTACCTCAACTCACATGTCGCTCCTTCCTAACGCTTGCTTTACACTACTCATCCACCCAACCTTCGATACACTCACCTCCGCTTTACTATTTATCCACCCAACCTTCGGTACACTCACCTTCGCTTTACTATTCATCCACCCAACCTTCGGTACACTCACCTACGCTTTACTATTCATCCACCCAACCTTTGCTACACTCACCTCCGCTTTACTAATCATCCACCCGACCTTCGGTACACTCACCTCCGCTTTACTATTCATACGCCCAACCTTCGGTACGCTCACCTCCGCTTTACTATTCCTCCACCCAACCTTCGGTACACTCACCTCCGCTTTACTATTCATCCACCCAACCTTCGGTACAATCACCTCCGCTTTACTATTCATCCACCCAACCTTTGCTACACTCACCTCCGCTTTACTATTCATCCACCCAACCTTCGGTACACTCACCTCCGCTTTACTATTCATCCACCCAACCTTTGCTACACTCACCTCCGCTTTACTATTCATCCACCCAACCTTCGGTACACACCTCCGCTTTACTATTCATCCACCCAACCTTCGGTACACTCACCTCCACTTTACTATTCATCGACCCAACCTTCGATACACTCACCTCCACTTTACTATTCATCGACCCAACCTTCGGTACACTCACTTCCTGCTTCATTAGATTTTGATTGAACCCACGTTTCGAGATGTGGATGATGTATTGCAATAATTCCATCAACTGCTGACATCGATGAATTCCTTAATAAACTGAACTCCTTGAATTAATCCATTAACTTTAAAGTATAAATTGAAAGTGATAACCATAGTTCTTTCCTTCATATATTGGTCATAAGGTCTAATAATTCAATGAAATGTAATACCTTCAGAAAACCCACCCATTTAAATCTTTAAATCTTTTCTGCGAGCTGGCAAAATCTGCAATCAGGAATTTTTAGACGAGGAAATTATGCCGATGATATTATACCGTCTGGAGGGATATACTTTTGCTAGTGTACCGAAATCCAATAGTAACAGAACATCTGAGCCGATATGAGAAACCGATGAAATGAACTCTCGAAACACAGAGGAAATTATTGTGATTGTCGATTACACTGTCACTTCTATCAAACCAATCCAGCTAAAGAAGAGAGCTCAACTCAAAAAAAATCGGTTAACAAGCCAAGGTAATTGCCGAGTTTGATGGCATAATCGAAATATAAAAGATGCCTTCTACGAAACCAATTATACTACAAGTCGGACTTACAGACGTTTTGGCGAACACGGAAAAGACATGGAGATGGTATGAAGCCATGTTAAGAAATATCGAACGATCACACAGGAACATTCATGTCCCTGGCATCCTGCCCAATCCAATCCAAAGTAGATACAAGTAGAGCAAGATTATATATCTAAGCAATCGCTTAGCAGCTTTCTGCGAGGCTCAGCAAATCTCATACTCGGACCATCGGTAAACGATGATCGAACTAAAAACTGTAAATTAAATAGAATCAACAGCAAGGTACGTATAAACACTTTTGAGCTCGATTCCCTCGAAAACATCCTTTAGAACATCGGTTTCAGTCTCATCGCCGAAAATAAATAAATAAACGTTCCCTATACCCAACACAAGACTCCGTCATTATTGGCCAACGGAATGAGTCACCCAGACCCAGCAGTGATCACAGACTCACCGGAAGCGGCAACAGTAATCAAGGACCCTGCAGTAACGATAGAGAAACAGACAACGAAAATAGATACACCACCAACACAAGAGCCCATCAAAGTCCCACAGTAGCCCCTGACCGTGCCCGATGGGTTTCTGGCAGGATTCCAAGACGAGACACTCTCAAATGTTACTATGTAAACGCTAGAAGTCACCCAGGCAGACTCAATGAATTGAGAATCCCTGTAATAAACGAAGTGATCGACATAAATGCAATCACAGAATTGTGGATGAAATCGAGCACCAGAATTAATCTAAGCGAATTCATTCTCCCGGTTTTCTCACCATCCCACAAAGATAGACAAGCCGTGAGGGTGGAGGAGAATTGTTCCTCGTAAAAATTACTAGACAAATAATTTAAATTTCTATTTCAAGCAGCATACACGATAGTATCAATTCCAATAGTCGTTAACATACAAAGTGTCAAATCACATTAGTTTATCGTCCCCCCATGAGCATTGCCGCAAATGATGTGCTTCTTTACAACATCCTAGTCGATGTCGTCGCTACGCAAAAATGCCTGCATATACGCATCGAATAATGCCTGCATATACGCATAGCGATACTGTAAGAAACACGATGATGATTTACGTGCAGCTAGTCAGTCAGAAAAAATGGTTGGTGGGCGGATGATTGATCTAAAACCGAAAGATTGCTCTGTTTCTCAACCTGTTAATGGCATAGCAGGGAAGATAAATATTGCTGACATTGGCGTGACCATTTTGATGATATCATGAACAGTGTCAACATCGACACTGACTCGTTTTTTGTTGATGAGGCCCTCAATCGGGAAAGTGATGATGATGATGTTTATATGTGGGAACTTAGGAACGCTGTCAAGAAACTAAAAAAATGCAAAGCCGTGGGAAAGGACGGTGTACCTGTGGAAGTATTCAAGTATGGTCCTATTCAACTTCTTCATGTCATATCTATTTTCTTCACTGGCTGCCGTAAGCTTAATTACCTTCCTAAGTTACTAATGGATGTTGTCGTAAAACCTATCATAATATCGAAAACAAAATGTGCGACCGATTAAGGTAACTTTAGACCAATATCAAGTGCAGATGCTGCATTAAAGCTACTAGAATCAGTAATCCAGAACAGACTTGGCGACTGTCTGAGATCAACGCCCAGTCAATTTGGGTTCAAACCTCAGCATGGGACTAAAATGGCTATCTTCACATTAAAGCAGACGACTAATTACTTTGTCAGTGGAGGGTCACCTCTGTACCTTTGTTTTTGGATGCTAAAATAGCATTTTATCGTGTAAATCATTGGACACATTTCCAAAGACTTATTGAAAGAGGGGCGCCAATTCACATTGTTAAGCTACTAAAGTATTGGTACCAGCAGCAGCAGCACAATTTCACACCCGCTTCGAACAACTAATGGGATTAGACAAGGAGGCCTACTCTCGTTCTCCTTTTCAATGTGTATGTAGATAGCTTACATGATCGGCTGTGTAAACGCGATTAGCTACGCAGACGACATGGTCCTTCTGGCCCCACATGCCGATGCTCTTCAGATGATGCTAAGTAATGCGAGACTGAGTTCGCGAAACTAGACATCGAGTACAATACTAGTATATCAGTGTGTATGCAAGTGAAACCACTTAACCAGAGGTTCCAGTACAGAACGGACGGCATACTTAACGAGACCCCGCTGGAGTATGTGGACAGTTTCCCTTAATTGGGGCATTTAATAACATTTAACCGGTGTGATGAACAACACCGGAAGTTAAATGCGATTGACAATCAAATAATAAGAAAATTCAACTTTTGTACAACGGATGTTAAGCTGCAGCTTTTTAAATTGTACTGTTATCCTGTATACTTTAGCTAATTGTGGTGTAAATTTACGAGGGGTACTATGAGCAAACTGCGAGCAGCATACGATGACATATTCAGAAGACTGGTGGGTGTCTCAAGAAGAACGAGTGCTAGCCTAGTATTTGCAGAATATGATGTTGATTGCCTGAAAGTACGAGCAAGAAAAAGTGTCTACAGTTTCCAGGAACGAATTGAAAACTCAAATAATCTCTTCTTGTAGGCAGTATGTAACAGGGATACGAACTATCCCCACTTAAATAAAGTTGGGACATAATACTGCTTGTGCAGGAAGATCTCGACATTAATAGGAGTAATGTTTGACTCCTAACTACATCTCTAGGTTGTGGGCCCATTAAATGCGGTGGAAGTCAGGTTGAGACGCGACCCAGAGTATGTTCACTGATAGGTGGCTCTATACAAACCCTGCCCAACATTGTTGTTTGTATTCATACTCATGTGGGAAAGAGACATGAGAGGTATTCTAAGCACGCTTGTCTCAAACTTAATGTGACATTTGTTGGCGTGTTTTCCCATCCTGATCTGTCTTCACGTGTGTTTTATTGGACGATATCTTTGATGTATTGGTAGAAATATTTTCTATTTGAACTTGTTTTCTGTTGTAACCATTATTGTACCGTCGAATGCCTCAATAAAGATATTCATTATTATTATTATTAAAAATATTGAACAAGAGCATATCCTGCACAAAAACAGGCGAACAGCAGTAAATCAGCCTACTTACTGGAAAGGAGAATTGCAACACCTTCAGTCGCCAAAGAAAGCACAGCATTCGACAAAACAGAAACACCAACATGGCGACGCAGCTAGAAAATAATTCAAAATAAGCAGAAAGATTCTGAAGGTCCTGAAATGTGTAAAGTGAAAGATTACGAAAATGAAATTGCTGCCAACGCCAAAACTAATCCGAAACATATTTTTAGTTTCGAGCAAATAAATTCAAGATCTGTAATTGGTCCTCTTGAGAACAATATTGGTGGACAAGAAACCAACGACATGAAACGAGTGTCATACTCAACCAAAACTTTTGTTCTGAATTTACGTTAGAGAATCCGGATATTCCCAATCCTCAGAGAATCATTGCACAAAGACGAATTGAAGCCCTCAGCAAAGTGAACTTTTCCCCTACCGAAGTTATCAAATATATTGATAAATTGAAAGTCACAAAATCTCCAGGTACAGACCAAGGTCATCCCAGAATTCTGAAAGAGACTATGAACGAAATCGCCAAACATCTATCAAATATTTTCACCCAAACTCTCATAAATAACTCCTGCCCCACTTAGTGGAAACAGGCTAATGTTAACACAATTGAAAAGGGATAAAAAGTCTTCCGGCAATTACCCAGCAAATTAGTCTCACCTCAGCAATTGGCAAATTGATGTAAAGTTTGATAACGGATAAAATTACAGAATTCT
Source organism: Gammarus roeselii (assembly GCA_016164225.1). Taxonomy (NCBI): domain Eukaryota; kingdom Metazoa; phylum Arthropoda; class Malacostraca; order Amphipoda; family Gammaridae; genus Gammarus; species Gammarus roeselii. The sequence continues at coordinate 6,933 of SDVV010032271.1, forward strand.
TAGAATCAAATTAATTGAAGAATGACTCTCAGCATGGGTTTCGACGCAATTGTCCATGTCTTACAAATATACTTCTTTTTAATTAATATAATTGAATTTCAAGTGACGAAATCTCCGATCGACATCATCTACCTCGGCTTTCAAAAAGTCTTTGATAAAGTCCATCACAAACGCTTAGTTAGAAAGATGCACGGCATCGGTATTCGAGATGAGCTAAATACTGTTCAAAATCATGCCTAACGGACAAACGGCAGCGAGTCGTAATTGACGGAGCTTCCCTCAAAAAGTGTAAATTTGTAAGCGGTGTGCCTCAAGTATCCGTGTTAGGTCAAATTCTCTTCACAATATTCATAAGCGAACTCGATAGCAACGTGCTCTGTTCTAGTATTAGTAAGTTTGCAGACGATACAAAACTAGAAAGAAAAGTGCAAGCTAAACTTGTGAGTCAATTCAGAAGGTTCAAAGTTGTTGATTGCTCGGTAATGTGGCAAAAGAAAATCAATGTCGACAATAGTAAAGTTATGCACACCAGTAATCATAGCCCTAAGCACGAATATACAATGTCCGGAAAAAAACTGATTACTGTCACCGAAGAGAGAGATCAAGGTGTCATCATTAGAAACGACTTAAAAAGTAGCAAGCAATGCAACGATGCTGTCAAAAAATGCAATCAAATGTTAGGCATGATACCCTGCAAAATTTCGTACAAGAGCAGAACCAGCATTCTCATGTTATACAATGCATTTGTTCTACCACAAGTTGAGTATTTATAAAAGACGTTATTAAATTAGATAAAGTTCAACGTAGAGCTACCAAACTTATCCCATCGCTGTGCAGTAAAACGTACGAAGACAGACTACGTAAATCCAACCTTTATTCGCTAGATAAATTTAGAGTCAGAGGTGACATGATCGAAGTGAGGAAGATTATGAAGGGTGAGGAAAACATCAACCGAATGAGCCATTTAACTTTGAGTGCGAACGGAGTGACCAGGAATGATGGATAAAAAATCGTTGGCAAGCGTTACACACTCGATATCACGCCCAATTTGCTCACGTGTAGAGTTTCGAGGAATGGAACAGACTTCCAGCGGAATTTGTAAACAGCGATACAATCGAAACGTTCAAGTCACGCCTTGACAAATTCTGCCAAAACCACAACAAAATAGCTCCCAGTATAGCCCTCTCACTTGAATATTCGTGAAAAACGGTGTCCGGTACTGGCACAAGCACGGTCGAAAAGGTACTCGGCATTGGTGTCTGCTCATTTCATTACGGTATCCAGCAATGACACCGGTCAGCATTGGTTTAACGAAAAATGAAACCATGACAATCTCAGATCAACACCGTGGGTCGGTGGCTTTCTCTTCATGTGCTGATTTGAGTTGTATCGAGTATCATTGATAATTCCAATTCCCTTCTAAAACCTTTCCCTTTCTTGAGTTTTTAAAACAGAAAATACACAGACAAATGACACCCTCTTAGACGTTCTAATTCAGAACTGTATACTATCTAAAGACAACCTAGTTTGGGCCAAACGGCTGTTGTTGTCTTCTTTCACTTGTAAATAGTTTGGGCCAAAGTGCTGTTGTTGTCTTCTTTCACTTGTAAACACTTGTAGACATCCTCCCATGAAACTAAATAAATGGGATACTTTAGCCTTATTGACATCAACTGGGCAACTAAGAAACCCCAAGGAGGGGTGGCCGGATGATGCGATTCGTCAATACCAACAACCTGAAGCAATACGTTGAAGAACCGACCAGAGGGCCAAGCATATTAGACCTCGAGATTATAGACAGAACATGGATTGGTCGATCAGGCAACCATCAAAGAAAAACTAGATGATCAAAATACTGCATAATTTCGAATCACTGAACATCGAACAGTTTGTGAATCAGAACGATAAAAAAAATCAGAAGGGTCAACTTAGAAAGCCTGAGAGATAAAACCGAAGGCGTTGACTTAATGTTCCACCTTGAAGGAAGGACCGCAGAGGAATGCTTGGGGTTTTTCAGACAAGGTCGTACAGGCAAGCAAGCGACACTTACTCAAGAAAATTATATAATTAAATAATTCCTTATGGCTGAACATCGCAGTTGAAGAAGCCATTGCTCACAGGGAGGGACGTAATCAAGTTCCCATGACTTATCACTCGCTGGTAACTCAAAGAGCACATAAGTAGGCTGGCAGATGAACAAAACAATTCTTTATCGCAAAGACATATATAGAGATAATTCAGCTAGAATGGCTGAGAATAATCCGAAAGCGTTCTCTGCATAGGAAAATGAGAGACAAGTTGTTCATGATAGCATCGGCCCTCTTCAGAAGAGCTCAGGTACTCTGAACTGATATGGCGAATATACTTAACGACTCGTTTGTTAGCGTATTCACAAATGAAGATACGACCAATTTCCCAGAAGTAGAATTGCGTGGAAAAATGCAACTGTTGTAAAATAATAATTTTAATGTCAATAAAGTACAGGAGCAACTCAACAAACAAAACATCGACAAATCTACAGGACCAGATGATCGGCAGCAAAAAAAATAAAAAATAAGAATCCGAAATGATTAGCAGTTCACTAACAGAGATATCTAACAGATATCTAACAGATATCTAACAGATATCTAACAGATATCTAACAGATATCTAACAGATCTCTGAGTATTGGACGCATTCCAGGGGATTGCGAGAGGGTAAACATAATAGCTTTTTTTAAGAAGGGAAGCAGGCAAGAACCAGATGATTTTGGACCAGCCTGACTCAATTTAGTGGTCGGGGAGACAATTGAAAGACTGATTAAAGCAAGAATCCCATGTTAGATAGACATGGATTCAGAAGTATATAAAGAAGCTGTCTCTCTAATCTATTATTTTAAACAAGATGTCTATCTATTTTTTTTTTATACAAGCTGTCTCTCAAATAATTTTTTTTAAACAAGCTGTCTGTCTAGTCAATTTTTTAAAACAAGCTGTCTCTCTAATCTATCATTTCAATAAAGTCATCAAAATGTACAAGGATAACAAAACTGTCGACCTGCTGTGCTCCCTGGGCGATTTTTGAAATAAGTGGAGGCCCACGTAAGGAATGGAAATGTTCCCATGTGGCTCCCCTCTTGTCTCACGTGCCGCACACAACGGGTCTGCACTTGAAGTCTGACATTGTTCAAAATGCTCTTGAATTTTGTACTTTTTGGAAGAATCTACGATACACTCACAACGTACGGTAGATTATCCCCTCAATAAATACACTTCCTGTAAAATGCACTTATATACACGCCCCATGCTCTCTTCTTCAGTCTCTCCGTGTCCACCCTTCTCCTAACTCACATTAGCATGGTTATCACCACATCCTATCCTATGCATCCAACCATTCCTTCATGACAGGGAACTCTTTCTTTCCCCACGGGCACTCGTAGTTATGGTCGTACTTCAATCAATACCGACGGAGCGACATCTAGTGTTGTTTCGGGGACGTTTCCATGACCCAGATCCCAGTGCCTGTGACAGAAGGTGACTATTGAGGCTCATGTTATGACAAGGCTGGCAATGGTAATTCAGGTTAACGATGAAGGACGGCATATGACTGCATAAAGGCTCTTCAGAGTTACACACCAATGGATTTTGGTTGTTGCTCTGTTATTTGTATGAGGAAGGGAGGAGCTGGGAGTGGGGATTTAGGTCAACAATGACAACACTAAAAGGCTCTGCGGAGTGACCTCACATGAGTGACTACATATTGGCTTGTTGATACTCAGGTGAAAGATCAATTTGGACTACGCAAGTGATTTGAATAAAATAATTATTGGTGCACGATTCAAATGCAACACCAAGGCCTGAAAAATACTAACTATATTTTGCCAGAAGAACCGATAGCAAGCCCATAGCTGAGTCCGTTCTGTACATGATTTCTATGCACTTTTTTATTATAGATAAGGATTGTAAATGCGATCAACATCGATGGACAACATGGAGACAATTGTTTGATTAAAATGACAGCGAGCTAATAGATGCATGCGCTATGGATCTTATTAATCGATCTTATAAGATGCATGCGCTATCGATCTTATTAGATGCATGCGCTATGGATCTTATTAATCGATCTTATAAGATGCATGCGCTATCGATCTCATTAGATGCATGCGCTATGGATCTTATTAATCGATCTTATAAGATGCATGCGCTATCGATCTTATTAATCGATCTTATTAGATGCATGCGCTATCGATCTCATTAGATGCATGCGCTATCGATCTTATTAATAGATCTTATTAGATGCATGTGCTATCGATCTTATTAATCGATCTTATTAGATGCATGCGCTATCGGTCTCATTAGATGCATGCGCTATCGATCTTATTAATCGATCTTATTAGATGCATGCGCTATCGGTCTTATTAGATGCATGCGCTATCGATCTTATTAGATGCATGCGCTATCGATCTTATTAGATGCATGCGCTATCGGTCTTATTAGATGCATGCGCTATCGGTCTTATTAGATGCATGCGCTATCG
>SDVV010032272.1:0-11447 GCA_016164225.1 Gammarus roeselii
CAGCATGTGTTACACTGTATTCGGAGTGTTCTGAAGAGCTACTCCGTGTTACACGCATGTGTTATACTGTATTCGGAGTGTTTTGATGAGCTACTCCGAGTTTTGCATGTGTTACACTGTATTCGGAGTGTTTTGAAGACCTACTCCGTGTTGTAAGCATGTGTTACACTGTATTCGGAGTGTTTTGAAGAGCTACTTCGTGTTGCAGCATGTGTTACACTGTATTCGGAGTGTTCTGAAGAGCTACTCCGTGTTACACGCATGTGTTATACTGTATTCGGAGTGTTTTGATGAGCTACTCCGAGTTTTGCATGTGTTACACTGTATTCGGAGTGTTTTGAAGACCTACTCCGTGTTGTAAGCATGTGTTACACTGTATTCGGAGTGTTTTGAAGAGCTACTTCGTGTTGCAGCATGTGTTACACTGTATTCGGAGTGTTCTGAAGAGCTACTCCGTGTTGCACGCATGTGTTACACTGTATTCGGAGTGTTCTGAAGAGCTACTCCGTGTTACACGCATGTGTTATACTGTATTCGGAGGGTTTTGAAGAGCTACTCCGTGTTGCACGCATGTGTTACACTGTATTCGGAGTGTTCTGAAGAGCTACTCCGTGTTACACGCATGTGCTATACTGTATTCGGAGTGTTTTGATGAGCTACTCCGTGTTTTGCATGTGTTACACTGTATTCGGAGTGTTTTGAATGCTACTCCGTGTTGCACGCATGTGTTACACTGCATTCGGAGTGTTTTGAAGAGCTACTCCGTGTTACACGCATGTGTTACACTGTATTCGGAGTGTTTTGAAGAGCTACTCCGTGTTGCACGCATGTGTTACACTGTACTCGGAGTGTTTTGAAGAGCTACTCCGTGTTGCACGCATGTGTTACACTGTACTCGGAGTGTTTTGAAGAGCTACTTCGTGTTACAGGCATGTGTTACACTGTACTCGGAGAGCATTGTCGTGTCCAATTGTGAACAGCCAGCGTATTCGAGTTAGAGCAAATATGAACTTACAATTCATAACAGACAGGTGTACCTGTTGTAGGAACGAATTTCCGTCTGATAAAACAAAGTAAACCTCAATAATTGTCTGCAATTTTCTCAGCAGCTGCCGACAACTTCAAATTGCGTGTAGAAAGAAGTACGTTATAAAGTACTCTATACAGAGAAGAACAGCTCCTGCACGCCATTGGCAACAGCCTTTGTATTGTTGAATAATGTCTTGAACCACAGGATGTGTCCCTGTCGCTTAGGATACTCGGTAAGAAACTTTTTTTCTTTCTAACATTGAATATTGCACTTTTGAAGATCAGTACGAAACGGCAGTAGCCGAATATGTTTCGGTAGATACGACTAAATCAATTTCACAGACATCAAACCTAACATGTGATCAAGCTCTATATTCCGATATTTAACGCAATATGATACGCATATACTGCAGAGCTATCACCACTAAATTAACAGTGTAGTTCTATTATTTTTTTAACTTTGTTACCGAATATTTAGAACTATTTACTTCATATCATATAAAGAACATTTATAGGAAGAATAGAAGGGGAGGGAGAAAAATGAAATGCTGAGCGAAAAAAAGATTATTTAATCACAGACCAGTAATATCTAGATAGCACGTAAAGCCTGGTAAAATTTGTACATCTCCCATACAACTCTCTATATTTATTTTTTAAAGAAAGTAAAAATAATGCCTTAAAAAATACGCTCATTGATAATTTGATATTGTAATTGTTTTCACCCTTTAATAAGGTTTCTCAATGGTGATACTGCATTCAGGAGTTATGGAATGACAGTACCCTTGTCACAATTCGACCTATTCATCCCCATGATCCCACTCATGAGGAATGACACTCATCTTCCCTTTCTCCCGACAGTACGGACAGAGTGAAAAAATAAATCAGGACTTTAATTCTATTTTTGCGTTTAAAATTTAATTTTCATTGTATTTTTTCGAAGAAACAGGTGTTTAATATAAATGATTAGTAGGGCGGTCCCTTCAATCAGCATGCTAGAGTATCCCTCATGAATTATATTATTCAGTTTTCTACATACATTAGTATCATTTAAGTCCCCGTCATACATTATCCTCAGAAGTCAGCAAAATCAACTTGATCAGATTCACACATTATGCAGATTCTTTCACTTGCGTGTTATATCTATTTGCTATACACAATAGATAGTTGGCTAGTGAAACACATTGATCAATCTATGTATTTGTATTATTAGCAATGAACAAAATCAGAATGGCTTTAATATTTAGTTTGGTCATCATACTGGAAGTAAGGACAAACCCAGTCGGCAACCGCTGGGTATCCAACAGGTCGGTCCAAGGCCGCAGGACCCCGCTTATGCTATATTCCACTCAACTCTCATAAATAATAATATGAAGGCCTCATAAATGTATATAATACACGCTTAACTGCATATGTTGATGCCTCTGTCATAATTGTGAATAAAATCAATTTAAATCACATCTACATAAATCCACCAGAGGACTTTTTTTGGGCAATGATTTTATTTGCATAAAACTCGTTTTTTTACATCTTAAAACGTGTTTTTTTAGACAGCAGCCCTTACCTGCATGATTTATATTGAGGAACTTCGTAGTATTCATGTATCTCCCTCAGATCTCCGTACACGATTGCTCCGTCCCACTGCATTTGCCTTCCGACTACCTTGCAGGAATTGCTTTCCTACTCTCCGTGGCATTTGTACTCGGTCTCATCGCACACTCTTTAATGATATTCAAACAATTCGCTTAAAGTATTCTTTTATCGGGAACTAGCCAAACAAGTTCTCTTTTATTAGCATTTATCTTCCTGTTTAATGCCTTTTGATTGGATAACGGAATGCTAATGACTTCTCTCTCTGAAGCCAAATCATGTGTTGGATGCTCTTCGATAGCTCAGCTCTACGGATGTGGTAGTCACTGGTATCCTGTGTGTGCATAACTTCACCGCTAGGGACGCCCTAATGGAGGGTAAAGTGGGTGTAATTACCATCATTTTCAACCACCTTCTATAAATTTACAATCAAGGTTGTGCAAGGCACTTATCATCTGCTTCAGAACTCTCAGTCACGTTGGGCCGGGAGAGGGGAGGAAGAGCTCATTAACTGCTTGGGGCTTCAGGTACGGATTGAACCACTATATCATATGCTATAAAGACTACATAGAAAGAGAGCTCCGTTGATTAAAACAAACATGATTTATGTTGGAATTTAAACCAACTGCTGAGCTTTGGAGAGTATCCTATACGTGATTGCTTGCAATTGCATGACTGAATATTTTATTTTTTCAATGTAGTTTCAATGAAGTGCAATAAAAATTGTTATCTTTTTGGACCATGCATTCGAGACTTTGCCAAATATTCAATATGTTTATTGCTACAAATAAATTTTCCGTTATGATATTATATATTCGATTTCGACATTTTGAAAGCATTTCCTTCTGCATCCTCAATAGCCATACATTAATTCAAACTATTCCACCAGTTGATGGCACTGCAGTTGCGCACACAAGGAAAAATTGTGTACACTTTATAGCGCTATTACATCGCTTGGTTATCAGCCTCAGTTCTAACGACTCTTCTTTATCATATAACCAACTGCGGATGCTGGGGGCAGGATTGCCTCATTCCAACTGCGGATGCTAGGGGCAGGGTTGCCTCATTCCAACTGCGAATTGTGGTAGCAGGATCGCCTCATTCCAACTGCTGATGTTGGGACCGGATTACCGCATTCCAACTGCGGATGATTGTCGTAGCATTGCCGTGTTCCAGTTGCGGATGCAGGGCGCAGGATTGCCGCGTTCCAACTGCTGATTGTGGGCGCAGGATTGCCTTGTTCCAATCGCGGAGCTGGACGCCGGATTGCCTCGTTCCAACCGCGGAAGCTGGGCGCCGGATTGCCTCGTTCTAACCTCAGAAGCTGGACAACGGATTGCCTCGTTCCAACCGTGGAAGCTGGGCATCGGATTACCTCGTTCCAACCGCGGAAGCTGGGCGCCGGATTACCTCGTTCCAACCGCGGAAGCTGGTCGCTGGATTCCATCATTCCAACCGCGGAAGCTGGGAGCCGAATTGCCTCGTTCCAACCGCGGAAGCTGGGCGCCGGATTGCCTCGTTCCAACCGCGGAAGCTGGGCACCGGATTCCATCATTCCAACCGCGGAAGCTGGGTGCAGAATTGACTCGTCTCAACTGCGTATGCTGGGCGCAGAATTGACTCGTCTCAACTGCGTAAGCTAGGCGCAAAATTGACTCGTATCAACTGCGTAAGCTAAGCACAGGATTGACTCGTATCAACTGCGTAAGCTAAGCACAGGATTGACTCGTCTCAACTGCGTAAGATGGGCACAGAATTGACTCGTCTCAACTGCGTAAGCTGAGCGCAGAATTGACTCATCCCAACTGCGTAAGCTGGACGCAGAATTGACTCGTCTCAACTGCGTAAGCTGTGCGCAGAATTGACTCGTCTCAACTGCGTAAGCTGGGCGCAGAACTAACTCGTCTCAACTGCGTAAGCTGGGTGCTGAATTGTCTCGTCTCAACTGCGTAAGCTGGGCTCAGAATTGACTCGTCTCGACTGCGTAAGCTGGGCGCAGAATTGACTCGTCTCAACTGCGTAAGCTGGGATCAGGATGATCTCTTTTTCCGTAGAGCATCGCTTAGCTTCAACTCGAGCGCTAAAATGTTACGATTATAGGATACCTTCATTGCCAGGGAGTTTAGGATCCTGGCTGGTGCGAAGAGGGACTTGTTTGGCCTTCATTCCAACACTGAGGGAGGACGCATAAATTTTCATCAATGAGAAACTCCCCGACTCCATCATAGCGTTAGTTTTATGGCTTTGAGAAATCGACTCATCTGAAGAATTGCGAACATCACATTTATTTTCTATTAGGATTCCATTCAACCGGTCGAGATCCTGAAATTATTTTTCTAGAGGTCGATACATATTTTAATCTGATAAATCTTTCTTGCCGAATCGTCATTATGTTCATGTAAGGATACTATTGATCTTATCTGAAGATTTGAATGATTTATCGCCTATGAGTGCGATTAATAAATAAATCATTTCTGAGTTGGAATTTGGACATGAAATGGTATCATTTGTGATTAGTTCGCTGTCAGTAACGTTCGCCGTCAGTAACGTTCGCCGTCAGTAACGTTTGATACGCAGTAACGCCCGCTGTCAGCAACGTTCGTTTTCGTAACACCAGGCCTGATAAGTGTGTCGTACGGGAGCATTTCAATTATAACGACCCTTTTCCGTGTATTTTTGTCGTTTTTTACCATGCAACTCAGTTGGAATCGCACGTGGCAAATGCACTGTATTTATAGTGGGGATTCACAAATTGTTGTATAAGCTGCTTTCCACATGCCATCAGACTTCGTTGAAGGCATGGCCGTGCACGCTTTTTGTATCAAATTCAGAGCAAGCTTTACTGCAACTGTACATCAATGAACACTGACCGACATAGCGTGTTATAAAACCAGGATGGTTTCATATAATTTACACCACCCAAACATTTCGTTTTAGACCTGCATGGAACTCACGTTGTGCTGCATGGAACTCACGTTGGGCTTCATGGAGCTCACGTTGGGCTGCATGGAACTCACGTTGGGCTGCATGGAACTCACATTGTGCTGCATGGAACTCACGTTGTGCTGCACAGAACTCATGTTGTGCTGCATGGAACTGAAGTTGCGCTGCATGGAACTCACGTTATGCTGCATAGAACTCACGTTGTGCTACAGGGAACTCACCTGCTGCATGGAACTCGAGTTCTGCTGCATGGAACTCAAGTTGTGCTGCATGGAACTCGCGTTTTTCTGCATGAAACTCGCGTTGTTCTGCATGGAACTCGCGATGTGCTGCATGAAACTCGCGTTGTGCTGCATGGAAATCGCGTTGTGCTGCATGGAACTCACGTTGTGCTGCGTGGAACTCACGTTGTGCTGCGGGGAACTCACGTTGGGCTGCATGGAACTCACGTTGGGCTTCATGGAACTCACGTTGTGCTGCATGGAACTCACGTTGTGCTGCGTGAAACTTACGTTGTGCTGCATGGAACTCACGTTGTGCTGCATGGAACTCATGTTGTGCTGCATGGAACTCACGTTGTGCTGCATGGAACTGACGTTGTGCTGCATGGAACTGGCGTTGTGCTGCTTGGAACTCGCGCTGTGCTGCTTGGAACTCGCGCTGTGCTGCATGAAACTCACTTTATGCTGCATGGAACTGGCATTGTGCTGCATGGAACTCACGTTGGGCTGCATGGAACTCACGTTGTGCTGCATGGAACTCACGTTGTGCTGCATGGAACTCACGTTGGGCTGCATGGAACTCACGTTGTGCTGCATGGAACTCACGTTGTGCTGCATGGAACTCACGTTGTGCTGCATGGAACTCGCTTTGTGCTGCGTGAAACTTACGTTGTGCTGCATGGAACTCACGTTATGCTGCATGGAACTCATGTTGTGCTGCATGAAACTCACGTTGTGCTGCATGGAACTGACGTTGTGCTGCATGGAACTGGCGTTGTGCTGCTTGGAACTCGCGCTGTGCTGCATGAAACTCACTTTATGCTGCATGGAACTGGCATTGTGCTGCATGGAACTGGCGTTGTGCTGCATGGAACTGGCGTTGTGCTGCATGGAACTCGCGCTGTGCTGCATGGAACTCCCGTTTTTCTGCATGGAACTCGCGTTGTGCTGTCAAACGTCCTACAAGATGCCTTTCAAAAGCGCTGGATTGCAAGCATCGGCTTTCTTTCAAAACTTCTCGGTAATAAATTGAGTTTTCTCCTCGCAGCATCGGCTGAGTAACTCATGATTGAATTGTTTGCAAACTGAATCCCGCTATTGATGGCCCTCCAAACTCGATTTATCTTTTGATGCTGAATGAAAGGTGCACATGTTATTATTGATGAGCCTCCAGATCGTTCTTATCGTGGATACACATGTCATTTATTGATGAGCCTCCATATCGTTCTTATCGTGGATACACATGTCATTTATTGATGAGCCTCCATATCGTTCTCATCGTGGATACACATGTCATTTATTGATGAGCCTCCATATCGTTCTTATCGTGGATACACATGTCATTTATTGATGATCCTCCATATCGTTCTTATCGTGGATACACATGTCATTTATTGATGAGCCTCCATATCGTTCTTATCGAGGATACACATGTCATTTATTGATGAGCCTCCATATAGTTCTTATCGTGGATACACATGTCATTTATTGATGAGCCTCCATATCGTTCTTATCGTGGATACACATGCCATTTATTGATGAGCCTCCATATCGTTCTTATCGTGGATACACATCTCATTTATTGATGAGCCTCCATATCGTTCTTATCGTGGATACACATGTCATTTATTGATGAGCCTCCATATCGTTCTTATCGTGGATGGAAAATGAAAAATACTGAAATATTTGTTGGTGCTGTTAAATTTGTTATACTTTCGCATTATATCCTATCTAGCGAAAATCTATTAGGCATCCTTCAAAGAAGAAATGCTCTATTTCCCAAGCATATTTAGTGAATGCTTTATACAAGAAGAATAAGTATTTCTACGACCACCATTATTTCTTTCTCGTGAAATATGTATTAATAAGTTCTTAAATGTCATCACCGAAACTGTACCGCTCTTGGGCCATCACTTTTTACCAAGGTTGAGAAGAAGAAGAAGAAGTCAGGCTCACTATAGGCCTTTGTGTTGGAAGACTGGAACCCCATAACAGGCATTCTTAGAATCACTGCTAGGCAATACAAAGACGCTCGCACACCGCTCGATTTGTCACATCTGTAGTAATTGTATATTTATTTTCAATCGATTCTAAAGATGTTTCTATTCTGCTTCTAATGATCACCATGAATCGAACACTGCAATTTTTTTTTCAATATCACAGGAAGGGAATGATGTAGAGTTAGCAAATTGTCTTATGTATAGTCACAGTGCCGGGCAATCCGCTACTTTTGCTACTGCTCCGCTACTTGTGAACTTTTGAAATGGCAGCAGAGTAGCGGTAACTATCTCTATACTCAAAACTAACCCAAACCACTACCGACAATAATGTTATAGTTTAAATAACCTGTTAACGGTTACTGCGGCACTGCCTGCATATATTGTTGCCGTGTATTGCCTCCACACGATATCATGAGGCAGCATCTGGCATTACCCTGCATATATTGTTGCCGTGTATTGCCTCCAAACAATATCATGAGGCAGCATCTGGCATTACATATGCCAGGGCTAACTACCGTCTACACAAACACTCCCACACATATAGGCTCGATCAGCTGTCATGTGCAGTTTCATGCCATTGCTTGTGTCGGGTGTTGTACTGTGTGAACTGGCTGCTGCTGTCTTGTGCATGTTGTTTGTTGCCGTATCTCAATGTCCGTGTCATATCAACATGTGTAACGAAGTAGGAGGCTTCCGGAACTAGATGGTCGTTCGTAAGGAGTTCTTTTTAAATTAAGAGTACAGTTGTCATGTCACTAACAAGTTAGTTGGATTGATACTGTCTGGTGGAGCTTACTCCATGCACACATCCTACATTGCTGGGACGTCAGATGACGCAGGCCAGTGGAGAACGCCCAGTTCCATTTAACAATAAGTTTTGTCGCAATTGCTATGGGCTCAAGAAAACCCGAGAACTCTGATGCGGTGAACAACTCAAACTGCTTGGATGAACTACGACCCATGCGGTAACGACTTAGGGTCGAACGTACGCATGTGTATAGGTGATGTGTAGGTCAGGAGCGAGAGAAGATGGACTTGAAAATCCAGGCAGTGCTAGCTAGACCTCGACCCCGAATGGTCAAGAGATTGTACTCCCTTCAATTATGTTACTTTTAGAACAATAAACTCGTGTTTCTGTGGAAAGTCGTTGGCCTGCAATATTATAAGGTAAACAAAAACTAATCAGTGATGAACAGCTTCAAAAAGTTTGCAATAAGTGACTGTGATTTGTTTAGCATACATTTATTAAACTTCTGCTTCTGTGGCCTCTTGCACAGCAACCAAGATTAAAATTATACATGCATTTTATTTGTATATTTTTGTTTTCTATGAATGGAAAACAGTTTTTATGGGTAGCGCTTTACTAGCGATTTATAATAAAAAGTGACGATAGCGGAGTAGCAGGTCGTGGTGCCGCAATTTTTAAAAAGTAGTGCTAGTAGCGACAACAGTTTCAGCTAGTCCTGGTAGGGAAAGTAGCTGTAGCGTCAGCTAGTCATGGTAGGGAAAGTAGCTGTAGCGTCAGCTAGTCATGGTAGGGAAAGTAGCTGTAGCGTCAGCTAGTCATGGTAGGGAAAGTAGCTGTAGCGTCAGCTAGTCATGGTAGGGGAAGTAGCTGTAGCGTCAGCTAGTCATGGTAGGGAAAGTAGCTGTAGCGTCAGCTAGTCATGGTAGGGAAAGTAGCTGTAGCGTCAGCTAGTCATGGTAGGGAAAGTAGCTGTAGCGTCAGCTAGTCATGGTAGGGAAAGTAGCTGTAGCGTCAGCTAGTCATGGTTATGAAAGTTGCTGCAGCGATTTCCAAAAACTGGTAGTGGCCCCACCTTTGTACTGTAATCATGAGCACTAACCGCATCGAATGGAATAGAATTTTACGGACAGTACAGGGTCTCTTTTAAGCCTGCCAGAAATGTTACCGTAGGCCAGACGACACAATTAGGGAAACCGTTATAAAACACTTTGTGGTGTTCTATGTTGGTTTCCGTTCAGTATAGAGTTCTGGTCACCTAAAATTGTTCGAACACCGCGATGATCTCGCTAAATATCCAACCTTCAGTAACGCTTGGTCTTCTACGTTAAGTTTTGTGACCTTTTGAATATTGTTTTTATATTGGGGTGGATGGATGATTATTCATTTCATAGATCATTACCACTTTATTTTAGTATTTTCTTATTCCTTATTAGTTACATAATTATGTATCGTGAGACGCCCACAAGGCCCTGCAGGGTGGTGAGCGACGACTCTGCGTCGGGAAGAGGCTACTGCTCCTACTACGTTGAACCTACTCGGAATTTACGCTAAACGTACTCTGTATCTACGCTGCACCTACTTTGCCACTCTTCAATTGCCCTACGGGGTAGTTTGCATTAACTTTGCGTTGGGACTCCCGTGGCAAACAGAAGCAACTACAACTACTTCGTTGTAATAGTGTTGTAACTTTCAAGACGCCTTTAAATGAATGTAGCTATACATTCTCAGACCGGCCCACTTTCCTGGTTTTTCAATATCCCGGAATCTTAGGCTGCCAACGTTCCGGGTTTTCATTGCCCCGGAATCTTAAGCTGCCCAAGTTCCGGGTTTTCCTGCCCTTTAAATGAACGTATCTATGCAATACTTGACCAGGTCACGTGCCGCGTTCTTCACCACCCCGGATTCTCGAGCTGCCCACATCCCGGGTTTTCCAGCCTTTTAAATGTAGGTAGCTATGTAATCCTTGACCAGGCCTCATATCCGGTTTTTCAATAGCCCGAAATCTTAAGCTGCCGACGTTCCGAGTTTTCCAGCCCTTTAAATGTACGTAGCTATACAATCCTTGACTAACCCACGTGCCGGGTTTTTCAGTGCCCCGGATTCTTTAGCTGCCCACGTTCCGGATTTTCCAGCTCACCTTTCCTCTCCCACGCTCTGGAGCTGAGGCCACCTCAACGCGCCGGGTGCACAGGCTGTCTACACTGTTGATGAATGCCCCGGCACTAAAACCTAACGACCCTTAGTTAGTGCGATCATTATGGATTCGTGCTGGAGAAATCGGGCCTAACAAGACGCGGCTCAGCTCAGTCCCAATGGTGGCTGCTAGGGACTCTCTTTGGGAGGGCGGGACTCCAAAGCTGCTGCTCCACCAGGGGGTCACAACTCTCCATCGTCGATGATGAGCAAAAAACAGTGTTTGTTTAGACAGGTTTTCCTAACCTTCGGTGCTGTTTCCACTAGGTGAATTTGGACGAGGTAACTAAAAAAAGTGATTAGATACAGTATCTTGCCCAACACTGTCAATCGAAACCTTGTCTCTTACATCTACGGAGTGACTAAGTGACGCCAACGACAGCCAATTCCTCCTCACTGAAGATGAACCTGCATGCACCCTTATACCAGCTTGATAATTTTTCTTGGTGAGATGACGTGCAGAAAAGGACTCTACTACACCAAGTGAGATTATAAATTTCGGTTCGAACGAATTGTACTCGTGATAAGCAGTGTCACTTTGACACTTCTCAGATCAAGAAAATGTGCGTGCATTTCAGACCGGTACGCATTGAAAAAATTGTTTAGAGTTGTTCACTGCGAGAATTTAAAAAACCTCAGTGTAAAATGGATTCGACGAGCCGCTATAAGTTGCATTGGATTGCTGACCAACATTAATATTTAAGTGTTGCTTCTTTGTTTTAATAT
>SDVV010032273.1:0-11447 GCA_016164225.1 Gammarus roeselii
CATCACCTAACCCTACTTGCAAATCAAAGTACTGAAAAACTTTCACTTAGATATCTTGCTTTCAATTTGACTAAATCTTATGAAGAATGGTTTCAACTTCTTGAAAAAATTGCCCGTAGCCCATATTGGTCTCAAAATTCTGATTCAGCATCTGGTTTGGTAAATTCATCTTCTGACCAAAATAATGTATTGAAAGATTCTAGACTAAATTCTGCTGACCCACCTACTGCATCATTAGTTGTCCTCGATATCCCAGAGCCTAATCTGTCACCTGCCAAACAATCAAATTCTACTTTACTACTTTCATCAGATATGAGTCTGCTTGCCCCGGCTCCAGGAAGTCAAGGTATATTCGATGCACTCCCTCCTGCCAAGGGACCTATGCTTGCGGCAGACATCTGGCAGAAGAACCGGCAAACCAGTGCTGAGAGCAGTATTTCTGGTGACTGCAGCTCAATCTGTGGGTCACGTTCGAGACAACCCCTTCCACTGGTGCCCTGTCCTGATAGACCGGTTTGCCCCAGATTCATTCCACGCTGTTCAGGCTGTGGTGGACAGCACTTAGGCATGAGCTGCTGGAAGAGGACGAAAAGCTGCAATTGGTGCGGACGTCACGGACACCTGGAAGAGAATTGTTGGAGGAAGTCAGGCGCATGTCTCATCTGTGGCAGCAAGGAACACAGGCTACGCCAGTGCCCTCGCTTTCTTCCTCTGAAAAGCCCTGTTTTCCCTCCATGATGTTTGGATTGTGGCAGTAGTCACTTGGGCACTGATTGTGGAGATCCTTATATGGAGTAGGGTAGTTATAAAATATATTCATTGCAAGTACAGAACTAGATCATTTTTTTCCCATTGCAAGTACAGAACCAGATCATTACTTCAAAATCACATTTTATTTCAAAATATAAATTTAGGTCTGTTAAAAATTGTGTGGTTATGTAATGAGACGCATGTATTTGTGTAAACGAAGCTTATTAAGCAATAATTTCCATTGAGCACTAAGCTGGTGGGGAGGCATGTTACCGTGTGACCTCTAACCCAGTTAGTTTTTTCGCTTTGTGTCTCAACGCATAAATTTAGTCATTATTTTGGCGTGAACTAAATCATTTTTATATTATTTCAGAACCTTAATGCAGTTTACTTAAGCATAACCTCTAGTAACTACCTGATCATGTCCATTGTACTGGTTGTTCTAGCATCTAATTGATACGTTTTAACGCCACCCATGCACCTCACTTTGTAACCTGTCAATAACCTCAGTCAATAACCTCACTTTGTAACCTCAGTCAGTAACCTCAGCCTGTAACCTTAGTCAGTAATTTCAGTCGGTAATTTCAGTCGGTAATTTCAGTCGGTAATTTCAGTCGGTAATTTCAGTCGGTAATCTCAGTCAGTAATCACAGCACTTTAACCTCAGTAACTTACGTTTTTGACTAACTTGATTAAATTGTTATTTACCAAGCCAATCATATTATCTACTGTATTAGCTAAAGCAAACGTTCACCAAATAAAGTTCAGTTCTGGCTTGGTTTTTCATGCCCCATGTTACCTGAAGTTGGTTTTACCTAAGTGGACAACGAGTTTGTCCCATCCGTGTATGTAACCGCGCCACCTGTTACAGCACCAAAATATTGATACACTACAGCCTACAGGTACCCGATCGGAAAAAAACATAGGGTTACAGCAGATAAATTTGCCCCTAAATGCCTGTATTAAAATTTCAAAGTTTGTATCCACCGCAATTTCTGTGCGTTCAAATTTTTCATGTATATAATATTCACGGGAGGAATGGTGCATTGACATTTCTGATGTCAGCTCCGACGTTTGTTAATTGCCTTAAAATATTGTAACCGTGATCCAACATATGTTTTGATGCGTTGCCCGTTGTCTGCAGGTTCATCTTCAGTACCCTTGGCGTTCAACCCCACTTCTGAATTAGCCTAGCTGATCAGGAACAGTCTCCAGTCGGTGAAATGGGTGAGAGAGTGCCAAGGTGAATCCTCCGCAATCCAAGGTCCTCGGGTGGGTGCCGCCCATGTCTGTGATATTGCCTGGAAGTGGGAGACCTGTATTCTGGCACTGCTCTGCGTTTTCTAGACCCTGAATTGAACCCAGAGGACACCCAGGAGATGGGTGGCTAATTTTAGGCAGTGAAGCCTGTAGGAGTGCTGCGGCACAGCCTGACAGATACCCAGGGGTGGAAAAGCCTGTAACAGGTGCCAGCCAGAGAGCGGCATGCCAAAGGTGCCTGTTTTTTTTCTATAGCCCGGTTGAGCCTGGTCCCAGAGGTCATAATCTGGGTTGGTGTGTGCAGAGTTGGTGTTGGTTTGGCAGGCACCATGACCTTGCCACTTTAGCAGCTTGGGTGGGCATTTCGCCATTGCTTACAATTGGTGTCAGAAGTTGAATAGACCACTCCTCAACCGCCCTTGGATTTGGTATAGTAGAAGTGATTGCGAGCGTGGCTTCCTCCAGATTGCACAATTGGGCACGGGGTTGAAAAGATTACGTGTGCTTTCATTGCCAAATATTAAGAACTGAACCAGCCGTGCGCCTCAGAAGCTGAGATTGGCATGTCTAGACCTTTGCGTGCGCTCACACTACTGTCAAAAATACTGGCAAACATATATACAGCGGAGAGCTAGAAGTGCAAGAGCTGCGTAACTGACTGCCAAATTACATGTGTGTAGAGTTTGAGATGACCGCACAGAGACGCAACGTCTTTCACCAACCAGGCGTCTTACAAAACAGAATGTAACATCTAGATGTTACTCTTCCTTATGGTAGTTATAAATTATAATTAACAGTCATTGTCAGTTCATATCAAAAATTGCCATTAGTAACAATGCGTAATTTGGCACTTCCACTCCGCTGTCTGTTCCATTAATGTTGCAGCAAACTTGTTTACATACCGTGTGTGACATCGGTGTTCGTTTTCATCTATTGTCAAAATGCAGTAAAGTTTAATTGTCGTTCAAACCATGCAGGGTGTAATTCAATATTGCAGTTTAGCTATTGTTGCATTTATACCAAACGCTGATGAACTTCAGCTCGACTAATATTGCGTGTTGTATTGAGAATCAACAATTTTTTATTAACCCGCCAAAATATACGATATTGGTTATTGTTCGTTCTTCTCAGTAACCGCTGACAATTTGGACTGCTCGGTCAAAGAAATGACTAGTTCTTCAATGATGGTGATGCGCATTGGTTAGGAATCTTGGTGTCAGCTTGAATTAATATGCTACAGAGGAAAATGCATGAATGAAATTGTAGCACAACAAATAGTTTTTAAGATTTGTTAACGTGAGATGTACTGTTTCCATGTGCGATATTTGGAAAGGTGTCTTCATGTGTGCTTCATCTCAAGATTTCACGTGCGCATCACATATTTCTCATCTATGTTTGCATGCGCTGCCTGCCTAATTGTGCAAACTGGGACTTCCTTGTGTGTTCTCCAGCTTAGACTGGAGATGGGGTGGGGCATGCTTGTGGTCTGGGGATGTTCAGGTATTCATCTAATTGCCAACTTGTAGCCCATTGTCAGCAGGTTCATCTTAAATATCCTTGGCATTAAACCCCACTTCTGAATCAGCCTAGCTGATCAGGAACCGTCTCCAGTGGGTGAGAAGGGTGCGCCAAGGTGAATCCTCTACTATCCAAGGCCCTGGGGTGGGTGCCGCCCATGTCTGTGATGTGGAATGGAAGTGGGATACCTGTATTTCAGCCCTGATCTGCCTTTGCCAGTCCGGGAAATTGAACCCAGAGGACACCCAGGAGATGGGTGGCTATTTTTAGGCAGTGAAGCCTGTAGGGGTGCTGCAGCATAGCCTGACAGTTTGCGGAATGTCGATTTTCGCGAACCAAAATTATCAGGGACCTGAAAAACACACTTTCATTTTGACAATTTTTCATAAATTCTGTGCCCATATCAAATTTATACAAGTAGCTGATACTTACTAACAAAGACCTGCTCTTTCAAGCCCCGTAGCCAAACGGTGACATTTTGGACGTCTTGGTGCCCAAAAGAGGGGTGGGGGCAGTCACCCCTGTGTTTCCAACTGCAGGGAGTCACCCCAGTTGACACTATATAACTACAAAAGTTTATATTTCTTTACAAAATCCTTCCTACGCAACAACCTATGATATATTCCACGTATCACCACTAAATTTGGCTCTAATCCAATGGAAACTCTAGCCACAGCATTGCAGTTTGTGGAAAATCAATTTTTCCAAACCAAAAATATCAGGGACCTGAAAAACAAATTTCTACAAGTAACTGATACTTGCTAACAAAGACCTGCTCTTTCAAGTCCTGTCGTGACATTTCCCACTTTTTGGTGTCTAAAAAGGGGGTGCGGGGCGTCACTCCAAGTTGCTGACTGCGGGGAATCACCCCGGTTGACGCTACACTTTAATGCAGGATTGAATATGCACTGCTAGTTGCATTCCAGCCATCCAAAAAATTGTGGAGATGACTCATCAGAAAATATCAACATACGCAAGTGATGCAAGAAATGGGACTTGGCAGTAAGTTTTCAATAGTTTTGTGCATTTTGATGAATAAAATGATTCGAATACTATTTGATATACATAGATATATATACCACTTGGCAACTACCTAGCAGATGCGTCCCTCAATCACCTCGTCTTATGCCTTGGCGTTAGACCAGCCACTCCCCTTCTGTTTTTTTTTTCAGCATTGGCGGCACCTGGGTTGTGAATTTGGCGGAGCTTTACAGCATACCAGTTGATCTAGTGGCACCTCATGCACCTTTTGCAGACTGGGTGTGAACCGAGTGAATATGGCAGTAGTGGAGCGTGAATTGAGAGCAGATCTACAAAAAATGAACATCTGATGCGTATTCATTAGTATGCGCTTAAAAGACACAGGATGCAAACAAATAGTTTTCTTACAGGACAAGGACAACACAATGAGTCTGCTGCTGGATGAGGATGCCAACTCAAATTTTTCAAAAGACAAGGATGACTGCTTAGTATAATAAGTCTGTGATGTCAATCATCAGAGCGGATCTTAGATGACAGTTGGGAAGCAATATACAGACGGCTGTGTAATCATCCAGTCATTATGAAAGTAGGACCGTTCAATTCATCTCTCTATATAGCTAGCTTTTAAATTCCAAATGAAATCTCAAGAGAAAAAATGAGACATTCAAATACTTTTAAATGTAGATATAATATAAATATTAAATAAAATATGAGCCAAGTCATCTTAGCCTGTTTTCATATCAAGGACAACTCCCCACATTTGTATAAATGAAGGTTTCCAATATTAAATTACCAAAAATTATTTGGCAACAAACTTACATATAACAACATATTTGCAGTATCATTGCAAAAAATTTGCAATAATTATTGGGAAACCCTAGCTAAAGTATCAAAGTTTTCATTACTTTCATATAACAAAAAAAAATATTGTAGACGTGAAAAACCAATTTCCACATGACAATTTATAAAATTATAATACATATTGGATTTCAGTATGTAAATGATACATTCTAACAAACTTGCTATTCCAAGTGCCATAGCCAAATGACATTTCCATTGACTTCATGGCCAAAAAAGGAGTGCAGGGTGACCCCAGGACATTGATTGTAGGGCAACATTGTGGTCAATGCATCATCAAATATTCCCATTTACATGCATCATGATTGATTGATGCTTCTAGGGTAAACATGCGTTTGACATTGGAAATGCATCTGACATGCATCCCCCTCCCACACCAAGGAGACTGATTAAGTTTCGAACAAACTTCAAATGTTATCAACTGTCACACCTTATCTAGGGAGCCACTATCAAGCCCACCATTTACAGCTCTGGAGATGTGAGAAAAATCAAATAGTCATGCACTATACATTCTCATAATTTCATTCTTTGATGAACAGGCTTTTGAAACATCAGACTGACTTGTCGTCCAGTCAACGTATTCTTAAATGCCTCACGAATTGTGGGATAAATGTTAATATTCACCATTATCTCTTACCTTATTTCTTTCACATATTCAAGTTTTACCAATGCAGAGCGACTGTCGTCGTCAATAGTAGAGGCCATCGCAATTCCGGTAATTTTATAATCAATAGGTCGACTTCACAGGTAGCGGTTTGTACAAACAATAACAGAGCCAGCTCGTTTGTCAAGTAAACAGAAAAGAGGGAGTCTAAGGGGAGAAAATAATACGCGTCATTAAGAAAATAAATATCCTTCTTCATAAAGGGATAATTGATTATAAGAATTTATTAAATAAATTGCCAATCCAGTTTAAATCAGTATCGCAAAACATATTGAAATAAAGGACAGCGTAAAGCCGATTTTCTGTTATACGTACTTTCCCCGTCAGAGGGTAATACAAATTGCAAGCCTTACTCTTACTAGATGCAACGTAGTGAGACGTATTGCACACCTGCAATTCGTCAAACGATGCTCAACAACGGTAGAAAGTCTGTTACATTCCAATCATGGAGTTGATTTTGATGATTAGATATACGAATCAAATCATCTGAATATATCATTACTCTGATTTGAAGAATGAACGAAAATTACCTAAAAAATCGATTGGATTCCAAAAGTACCAAATAAATAAATAACATCTGGAATAGAGCCCATTTGGACTAAGATGCAAAATAGATCGCCGAGTACCTCGCTGTAGGGCGGTAGCAGATAGTTTTTATGCATAAGATTGTGTACCTGCATACCCTTCATTACCGTGAAACTTCCGCCTGGTGGGCCTTTCCCCGTAGCTATTATACGTGATGTGTTCATTCGCCTGTTCTTTCTCACACGTGAAAACTAAATTATACGAAACCTTCTCGTTACCAGTCGGTCGCGGTAATGCAGCTGTATTTGATGAGGTGATCAATATATCAGACATTTTTGAAACAGGTGAGAACAGTGGCTCCCTACCTTCCCTGTTCCATGCCCCACTTTACCACTACTAAGATTTTTTCCCTCCTCTAATTTACATAACCTCGTTGGGTCATATTATGTATTTAGTTCTAGGTCTAGTTGCCTCTAATATAAATAAAATACTAGTCAAAATATTTAAATCTGACAGTACTAAGCTCTTATTCTGTCATGTTGCATATTAATTTAAATTTAAAATATAGAAAAACTCGTCAACTCGAATCCATTCATCAAGTTTGAGTATTGCAAGAATTACTAAAATCTGTGAGCCTGATAGCTACTACAAATCATTTTGATCTGTGATAGAATCTTTGTTAGTTTCAGTCAGATATCATCGTGTTGTGATATCCAGTCTGAGGTATTAGTTTCCTTAATCCTCATCATCCTTCCAAACAGGTCATGAGGTATGAGTTTTCTTTTTTCTCGTCGTCTTTTCAAACATGCCTTGAGGTATTAGTTTTCTTAATTCTCGTCATCCTTTCAAACGTGCCTTGAGGTATTAGATTCATTCATTCTCGACGTCCTTTTAAACAAGCCTTGAGGTATTAGTTTCCCTAATTCTCGTCGTCTTTTCAAACATGCCTTGAGGTATTAGGTTCCTTAATTCTCGTCGTCCTATCAAACCTGCCTTAAGGTATTAGTTTCCTCAATTCTCGTCGTCCTTTCAAACATGTCATGAGGTATTAGTTTCCCTAATTCTCGTCGTCCTTTCAAACATGCCTTGAGGTATTAGTTTCCTTAATTCTCGTCGTCCTATCGAACATGCCTTGAGGTATCAGTTTCTTTATTACTCGTCTCCCTTTCGAACATGTCTTGAAGTATTAGATTCCTTAATTTTCGTCTTTTTTTTAAACGTGCCTTGAGGTATTTGATTCCTTTATTCTCGTCATCCTTTCAAACATGTCTTGAGGTATCAGTTTCTTTATTTCTCGTCGAGCCTTTTCACTCTAGATTCGAGTGGAGTGACTAAGAATAATGGATGCAAAATCGTTGTAAAGCGTTTCTCACTTGACATTACACGCAATTTTTTTCACGTATAGAGTTGTTGAAGAATGAAGCAAACTTCCATCGGAAGTTATAAACAGCAATACAATCGAAACGTTTAAGTCACGGTTCGATAGATTCTACACAAATAGCCAATAAATAGCGGAGCCGTTCCTTTTCATGATGTTTTAAAAACAGAAATAGCACATAAGCTCTCTCAGAGATTTGTCTTGAGAACCAATACTCTTACTATCAAAAGGCAACCTAGTTTGGGCCAATAGGCCTGTTGTTGTCTTCTTACACTCGTAAACACTTGCAAACTTGAAAAGCGATGAGGCTGCTCAATACTCAATATTTGTTGCCAAGAAAAATGACCACTACAGCAATCTTGCACCTATCCACCCGCTAGAGCCACAATTCGAACGACAAAATATTGCAGTGAATTGAAGTTATCAGATGGAAACGAATGTGCAGAGCTTAAATAGGCACTCTCCTTTACAGTGTGACAATAATGCATTCATATTCGATGAAGAGATGCTTCTGCAACTACCCCAAAGTGACACCACTGCTCTGTAACTCGAAAAAGGTGACTACAGTAACAAACTGCTCAAGCTGGAAGTAACGACCATTTCACAGTATCTTTTAATAAAAATTATAGAAAAATCCAAGTATTAACTCGATAAAACAAATAGACGTTAGAAGTTTAAAACTGAAGAAGCATCGTATGAAAATGATGTTAAGGGATGAGTCAACCGACATTTTATGCTCTAGTGAAATATTGCTTGAATCCGGTATTAACAATACTTTCATCTAGATTGACGGTTTCAATGTTTATAGAAAAGATTGATAAAGGAAATGAGGTGGAACCGTGATTTATGTGCGAGATGAATACACCTCTTCTCAAGTAGCACAAAGCGACGGTAATGAAGTTGATGTCCTTTCGGTCATCATCCAGGTACGAAAAAAAGATAGTTTATTGTCGGAGTAATTTATAGACCAGCAAAAGCGAGTGCACAATCTTTAAAGTACATCGAAGAAAGATTTAGAGAAGCTATCAGTTTTGGAAAGCCGCTGTACATTTTGAGAGATTTCAATGATGATCAATTGAAATTTAAATCAAACAATATGAAACCAGTTTTCGACTAACTCGGCCTGCATCAGCTCATGAAAAGGGCAATAAGAATTACCTCCACCACCCAAATATTACTAGATTTGCTCATTAGTAACAATCCGCCTTCCATTGTCTTGAAAGGCGTTGAGCCCAATTCTTTTTCTGACCACCAAGAAATAAATTCACCATAAACATTAAAGAAAAGAAACTGATTAGTCTCCCGTCTGCCCATTCCAAGATTCTGAAAAAGTATTGTCTATAAAATTAATTGATTACCTAGAATTTAACAAGCTGATCAATGGCAGTCAGTATGATTGTCGGCGAAATTGTCTACAGAAGACGCACTTATGAGCATCACTGAAGATCTTTACAAGAACGTTGATGAGTGGCAGGTTTCTCTGCTGGTGTTGCTAGACTTGTCAACAGTATTTGCCAGTGTAAACCACAAAATCCAATTTGAAAAATTTCGTAACATAAGAATAGACCCTACTTGGTTTGAAAGTTACCTGATAAATCGGCAACAATCAGTTGAACTTATTAACGCTATTTGTCAAGTCCAACCACAATCGCCTTTGGGGTCCCTCAAGGTTCGATACTCGGCCCTTCGTTCTTCCTTATTTTTGTGAATGACATTGAGTGTAAATTACCAACAAATCATGCAAAAATGGTCATGTACGCCAATGATGTTCAAATATTTCTTACCCGAGATTCATCGGATCTGAAAGCGCTAAAAGACGATGCTGAAGCAGCCGTAAGTAATTTGAAATCTTGGTATGATAAAAATGAGTTCAAGCTCAACATAAAACAACCAAATGCATGTTATTCGTCTCAAACTAAAAAAAGCAGTTCCAATAAATTTATCGATCAAAATTGTTGTATTGGACATATTCATTGGAGATAAAATTATAAGCCTGGGAGTATGGTTTGATTTCAAACATCATGCAACTACTTTGTGTTACAAGTTGACCGGAACACTTTTGTTTCGCAATTCCGCAAAAAAATTGACTTCAAACACGATTACTGATTGTTTACTCATTTTTTTCTCATACCAACTACTGTCTTTCAACGTTGTATAAACTTTGCTGCTAGAATAACATGCGATGGTAATTATTAAAAAAAACGAAACCACGTAAGTCCTCTCATCAAAGAATTGCAGTTGCTCAATATCAACAGCAAACTAGCACTCAAAGAGTCGATACGAATACGCAAGGAGCAATCAATACGCACGCAATAATAATATTTTGCACGTTGAACAAACGCAAACGCAAACTGCCAGTAGAGTTTTTGCGACAACAGCACCAAAATCCCGTAACAACCTCCCAACAGACTTCAGGAATCTTGAATCAAACACGTCCTTCAGGAACAGGCCTAATATACATTTATTGGCCAACCAATTCAAAACAATCACTTTGTCGACAAATTTGTTGTGAAGCACCATCTAGTCATTTCTACTCTGAAGTTACATTTACCTGCTGGCAAACTACCCAATATTACTCAGAAAATGGTAGGTAGTTCAGCTATCGCTCGATACAGAGAACAACTGTTTCTGCTAATTACCCAAACTAACATCTTATCTAGTTTGATATTACAACCGTTATTTCATAAACAAAAAACGTGATATGTCATTCCGATTAATAGTGTGCATTATCTCTGCTAAACAACTTAAACTTCAAGAATCACCTCAACCTCCCATCGCCATCTTCATCAGTTTCTTAGAAACAGGATATCTCTCATACTATCCGTAGGTAGCTCATCTTTCAATTCCAACACTCTTCTCCAATCAGTTTCATTAGAACAGTTAAACTCTCGCAAAGAATCCGTATGTAGCTCATCTCTCAATCGCCAATAATCACAATTGTTTCTGATAATCATCCAAGGCGTTAACTTGTCGATTATTCTGGTGTTTCAATCGTTTTATTATAAACAATGAGCGTGCTCTGTCTTTTCGTAGAATGGTACGTTACCATTTTTGATGCAACAAACTTTGTCATAGGAGCATATATATTGCCTTGTCTTTTCGAGTAGGGGTATGCTCATCTGACCTCTCTGCTCAACTTTTGTATTATTCTAATATTCACCCATTTCAAATATGTTTAAAAAATGACGCTGATGACAAATTGTTATTGCATTAGTAGTTATATATGTATATGTGCAGGTGCATGAAGTAGTGTGTATATGTATATATGCGTTTGCATGCATGTATGCTTGTGTATTTTATGTGTATATGTATGTATGTGCATGTATATGTGTGAATGTATATTTATATGCAGTATGTGCGCATATGTGCATATGTATGTATGTAGGTATGCATGTATGTATGTACATGCATGTATGTGCGTATATGTGTTCATTTGTAAATACATGTAAATGAATGTGTATATATGTATATTTACGTAAGTATTGATGTATATGCCTTTATAAATATGTATAT
>SDVV010032274.1:0-11447 GCA_016164225.1 Gammarus roeselii
TACCTAATTCTTGGAAGCAAGTAATATGTCAGAGCGATCGTGAACAATAGTTTATATGGCAATGATCAACATCGAATTAATTACATTATTTTAGTGGCATGTAATATAATAAATAATGACGACTGGTTGCTTCAAAAATGTATGATACGGTCGCCAAGGTCATGATATGCATCCCGCCAGCTACAACTGTTTTTAATTTTCCTATAGTAACATAAGTTCTACTATAATATGATAAGTTCTAAGATAATAAAATAAGTTCTACTATAATAAGATAATTTCTACTATAATAAGGTAAGTTCTACTATAATAAGAAAAATTCTACTATAATAAGATAAGTTCTACTATAATAAGAAAAGTTCTACTATAATAAGATAAGTTCTACAATAATAAAATAAATTCTACTATAATAAGATAAATTCTACTAGTATAAGATAAATTTTACTGTAATGAGATAAGTGCGATCGCCAACACAGAGGGGTTCTGTTCAACTTGACCTTCAGCAATAGACCTTCACACAAACCGTTCGCTTGGCGCCATTTGGACACCTAAACCCGTGCGAAGCACGCACAACACCACCACAGACAGTTGTGGGATACACACAGAACATCCAGTTAGAAGCGCTCACGCATCATTTGAGGGGGGGGGGAGAGGGAGGGAATGAAGTGCGCATAGTACTGCATTGTTGTACAAATATGTGCGCATAGTATTGAGCATATTCAAATACATAAAAAAAACAGTGATCCACGTCTCGGAAGTGATTCATGTATTCAATCGAAGGCTCTGTTCTTGGCCGACAGTGAAGCGCACTTGCAGAATAAAATAACATATAATCTTGAAAGTAAGACGCAGCCAATGATATGCCATGCAGACGGGCCGGCAAACATCTGGTATGCGACATGCGTCGTGGCATGCGTCGTGGCATGTGTCAAGTGGCATGTTGCAAGCGTTATGCGGCATGTGTGATGCTTCATGCTGACAGGCATTCATTATATAGCATGCATCATGAGTTAT
Organism: Gammarus roeselii; assembly: GCA_016164225.1. Lineage (NCBI taxonomy): Eukaryota > Metazoa > Arthropoda > Malacostraca > Amphipoda > Gammaridae > Gammarus > Gammarus roeselii. The sequence continues at coordinate 1,012 of SDVV010032274.1, forward strand.
GTAACATGCGTGATGGGCCGTGCAGGCAGCCGGTCAAACATGTGACAAGCCTCATGTGGCATGCGTGGTGCTTCATGCTGACAAGCAGTCCAGTATGCGGTATGCTCTTTCTTCCATGTGGCATGCGGCATGCGGTAAGTGGCACGCCTGGTGCTTCATGCCGACAAGCAGTCCAGTATGTGGTATTCTCTTTTTTTCATGTGGCATGCGATTAGTTTGAGTATAGCTAAATTTTTGACTCGGACAATGTGTTGTTTAGGATGTATTTAATTACTTTGGGCGTCCGACTTAGCCCCCATGTTACTCGGAAATTATAATTATTAATTATTTTTGGGTCAAGCTAATAACTTTTGAGCCAAGTTAATTACTTTTGGGGACTTTAGCTTATCGTGAGTCAGATAACAGGCCAAAGAGGCTTGGCTGGCTCAAGGGTGGCTTACGGGTGGCTTACGAGTGGCTTACGGGCGGCTTACGGGTGGCTTACGAGGGGCTTACGGGTGGCTAACAGGTGACTCATTCGGACGGACGGCCGGACGGCTAACGGGTGACGAGTGGATTTTCGACCCTTGCTTTCGAATATGTATTTGTGAAGGCTTTGTGGTTATGTATATTCATATTTTATTGTATTTATATGTTTATTGTATGTGATACGTTTTCAATTCTGTAGATGACTGTAATGGAACACGCTTGGTTCCTTTCTGTTATTCATATCATATTTATTCGGTTCTGGTAGGAGTATGCCTTCATCTTATCTTGGAGAGTGGTGGGGGGAGGTTTCAGGACCCTCTAGGCAATAAGTTCAGTACGCCTCTGGAATGTTCGTCAGGTGAGGCTACTCTTACCTGTTCTTTGTCTTATCAGTAATTTCCGTGGCATGATTGCTATGTTTGCGTGTTAATATCATTATATATTTATGTCTGGCTTAGTGATTTAATATATTTTTCTGTACATATATGTTTGTATTCTTATCTAGTTGGGGTATAATTGACTCATTCAGTGGTTGGTTGGTGAGTTCTTAGCGGTTGGATGCTTGGTTACAGCCTGTTGGTTGGATTTGGAGCAACGTTTTGTGTTTTTCAGCTAGGTATTTCATATGTACATAATATCTAAAGGAATAGGATGGTACAATAGTTTGGTAGTTGGCGGGTTGATGTATATTTTTCTTATGATGCAGTAGTTTCGTTACGAGAATCTATATAACCCATAACGCATTATCCAGTTTTGAACCAGATATATCGGTGTTACCATGTATCCGCAAATGGACAAATGGACCGTTATCAAGCGTATGTAGACTGTTCGGGTAGTCTTATCTCGATTTTTTGTATAGCGAGTATCGGTTGGATGTCCTGTAGCGAGAGTAGCTGAACGATATGGATTTATTGTAAGTTATTATATTGTGTTATGTATACTTAGTAATGATCAGTTGATATATGTTGAATTTGGATTGTTTTCGGAATTTGAATAGTTATCACATACAGTAATAGGAATTTCTAGTATATTCTAGGTTTGCATCTTCCATGTAGCACAATATTTCAGGCATAACTGTTCGGTTATTGCAACATTTTGATGTTTGTATGTAAATATATGACATTCTGTTACGATTAAGCCGCGGTTACTTTAGTTGAAGAAGATTCAATTTAACCCTGTTTTGGACTGAGTTGGAGAATTTTTTGGTCAGATTTCTATATACTATAGCGGGTTTGTGTAAAAGTATTCCACGTCATTTACTATATGTTTCAGTTGTGTAAATCAGTCACATGTCTTGATAACTTAATCACGTTAGTTGTTTGATTGGTAACATGTTTTTTTTTCTCTTTTATCATGGGTTTTGATGTATGTTTCGGGTATGGTAGAGAATAGACCTTCTTGCTTTGTTATAACTCGAGAGTTTTAGTATGTGTCTTTCAGTTTTGTATGTTCTCTGTACAGTTTCAATCATCGATGAAAGGTATTGGGTATTTTATACATTATAGGAATATAAGGATATATTACGTTTGTATCTGCAATGTAGAACATTATTTCAGGTTTAATTTAGTTACATGTTGTAAATTTTTAGTGTTTTATATATCTTTTTACATCCTGGCACAATGTTTGACGGGGATATTATAGATATAGAAGATTCGATTTGTTACAAACTTAGTCTTGTTATTAGCTTATTGTATGCTTATTGTAGGACCATACTTCAATGTTTAGGAGGAGTAAGAGAGTTTCCTAGGCAAAAGCTCATTGCGTTTACATTTATTTGTAGAAGTAGACCGATTTACTGTGATGGATACCCTAGTCTATTACAATTTATTAATGTTAATTAAAGCCGAGTAGAGAATTACGTAGTTATTTTATTATTGTTGTATGATTTTTTCCAGGATAATCATAGGAACGTATGTTTAAGAGGTGTAAATCCGTACTGCATCTCTGTGGAATTTCCTCATTGAACCCTAGCAAGTGTGTAGTTTAACGTTTTAGAAGACGATTTACTGGATGGATGGGTCCTTTAGTAATCGTTGGAGTTCATCCATGTTCAACGTGAATTTGTAAGTTCTTGTAAATGTCGTTCCCATGTTCCATGGGTTTGTTAAAGAGGTTATACGACAAGCTGCTGATCGTTGTATCGCTTTACTTAGGTCGTCAGTGATCAGATGCCCAGTTTTTTTTATAGCCACACTCTTTGAGCCTCATGACAGGTCCATTCTTGACAACTATACCTGTGTATAGATTCTTGGTTATGTCCAGGATGGGACTTTGCTCGACGTTTTTCAGAGATGATGGACTAAACAGATGCATGGTATACCTGAGGTATTTACCATGAGTGGGTGTTACCTCAAATTTGTTATATATCAGTGGTAGATTGCTGAGAAGTGACCTAGTAAAGCATTGTAGAGTTCGTTGTTATGACACAGTGGGCTTTGATTTTGTTCTATTGTAGATATTATATCTAAGTGGGGCTTAGAATTTTTTTCAAATTGAACGAATATTGTAGTACTATTTCTTTATTACGCATGAACTCAGTATTTGTTTTATTGTCAGATTTTTTTCCGTATGTTTTTTTATGTTAGTATATGATCTTAGTCCTGTTTCAATTCCCCTCAGGAGTTCAAGTACAGGATTATTTCCCTTTTATCTCTTACAAGATCGGTAATGTACAATATCATCATGTATTGATTGACCATACACCTCCCATATTGGTGTAAGATTTATCATCTGGGGTATGGTAGGATACACCGTGTATCATACTTAATCAATGTTGCCTAGACCATACTAGAGAATCTTATTTAGCTACTTATAATTGTTGTTATTGTATGATTTTGAACTGTTATCCTAGGAATATAACAATATCAGGTATAAATTAGCCTAATTTCATGTACCGTTGGGTATAAATTAGCTTAACTGGGTATAATGTTCCAAAATACTGGTATGATTTACCTCTCGACATTGGATCTGGGTTCTATTTCAAGTCGTCTTGCTTAACTAGTATACCGGATTTGTGTAGTGTTAGTGTTAAAATTCTTCAATAATTTAATGTACATCTCAATTAGGTTATTTGCTCGCATGTCTTTACTAGATGCTTATTCCCTCAAGTCTATATTTTATGAATGTATGGTGGCCGTTTAGAGTTTGTACATTTAGAACGTATTGATTAATTCGTTCCAATTCAGGAAATCCGACTTAATCGAGCATTGACAATATCCACTCTAGCATCTTTCACTTTAGGTTTGCAATGTAGAGGGGCCGTAAATCTAACCCATCCTAACTCATCCTAACCTAAACTAACATATATTTTTTTTTCCGTTTTATACATATGTTAGGTTTTCATTGGCTCTATAGTTTTTACCAATCTTTACCAGTTTATGTACCTATATATGTTTTTTTTCTTCTTTCAATTTGCTTCTAACAAGTCCAGTAATATCGATTAGTTTCAAGTAATGTTATGTGATTGCTCGCTAGTCGACAAAAGTGTTAATAACGATTATGTAAGCTTGCCGCATCTGTCAATTATTGTTATGGGTGTTAAAGCGTTAGCAATTTTTATGCATGGTTTTACTGTTGGAATAAGATTATTTGTTGTAATAATAATAATAATAATAATAAAAGCTTTATTAACAACCAGCATGGGCATAGTATTACAATTGAGACATCTTATTTTTTGGGTTACAGTGAGAACAAAGTTACAAAATTACCGCACACAACTAAGAACAAGTTACGGCATACAACTCTATCCTGTCTATGCGTATAGTAATTCTCTCCATCGCCTTAACAATGACGAGGCAGCGAGGGCATCACCAGAGCAGATTGCAACGAGGATTTCATTTGGGGAGTTCATAACTCGAGTCATAAGGCTGTGTGCCGCTTTACAGAACAGTACCTTGATGTGATCTGATTGGTTTTCAGCAAAAACCCTGCTCGCTGACGTCGAGCGAGGGACCTGCATCAGCCGTCTAAATGTGTCATTATAACTCACTGTCAATTTCCTCACGCTATATTGAAAGTATTTTCTCCACAGTACATTTTAATAAATCGGATAACAATATGATTTGAAGAGCTGAATTTTAGCTTCCCTTAGTGCAAACGAGAGTTTTTGTAAGAGCATGTTACCAACTGCATTTTGCCGCCTTGTTTGCTTTGCAACATCCTTGTCATCAGTGCAATCTGCTCTGATGATGTGCCCTAGATATTGAAATTCATCCACATAATCCATTGCAACACCACCTAGTTTTATCTCAGTCGATAAGTAGTAACTAGGACCCTTCGGTCTAAAAAGCATACATATACAGTTTTTGCAGTGTTATATACAATATCATGAGGTTCAACAAAATTATTACAGATATCAAGAAGCTTTTGCAATGCTGAGAGAGTCGGTGCTAACAACACCATATCATCTGCATAACTGGGATTGTTAACACAACAGATGGCGACATGACACCCTTGGTTTTCTCTACTTGGAAGGTAATTCAACTCATCAGTGTACACGCTGTACAACAGTGGCGATAGCTGACCTCCCTGCCTAATTCCGTTTTTACAATGATAAGTGGCCGAATTCGAACTACCTTATCGCCCTTAGAATTCCTGTTCCCTCTACCAAAATACAAGCAAGTGCACAATATGAAGAGGGGCTCCTCTCTCAATTAACTTTCTGAACGAAGTCCAATGATCCACTCTATCAAAAGTTTTCTTCGCGTCTAAAAAACACAGAAAAACTGGCGAGTCTCTTCATTTGTAATACTCAACAGTTTTTTTCAATGCGAATATCGCTATTTCAGTTCCATGGCCCTCTTTGAATCCAAACTGACTTTTTGCGGTAGACAGAAATGTTTGCAATCTTGCAAGAATAACCTGCTCAAGAACCTTGGAAATTGAGGTGGCAATAGCGATGGAGCGATAATTATTTATATCAGAAGGGTCCTTCGTTTTACATTTCAGAAGAGGAATCACAGTTACATGCATTACCTCTCATGGTAGCTCCTTGACATGAATGCAGTCCGAAAGGAAGAGAGCAAGCACTGCAGTCAGTCTGTGGGAAACATTCATGAACACTTCACTCGGATGTCGTCATTTCCAACAGCTTTGTTATTTTTGATGCCTTTGACAATGCTCCTAACCTCTGCCACAGAAACCATTTCGTTAACAGCAGGAACATTAGCGAGGGCATTTTGCACCCAACCTCTATTCTCTTCCGTGTCAACCGAATTAGCAATGTGCTGAAAATGCTCCCCCCAGACCCTTGCAATGTTTGCTTCCCCAGTTACTCTCGCCACCGCGAGTGGAAGTGCTTCCTTTTTAGGATTAAGTGACCAAATTTATTTCCGGAAATATTTACATTTACCTTCTCACCATTTTGCTGGAAGAGCCTGCGCACGCAACTGTTGCTCGTTTTCTCTCAAAAACGCGAGTCCTCTACGAAACCGTGACTTTGCTATCTTCATTGCTACCGCAAATTGACCTCCTCGAGGCCTTCCAGCAATATTCCAATTAAATACGGCGTCTCGTACAGCATAATTCAGCTCTCGTGCTCGTTCATTCCAGCCTGGGACGTTATATTTGCTCGGGTTTCTACTGTCGAAAACACGCCGTCCTGCAATCAATATACACTGCCTCGTACAGTCATACAGATCATTCAATTTTACGTCATCAACACCTTCATTCACTCTGAGAAGCCTATCAGGAATATTTGTAAGAAGGGCATCGAGCTCAGCATAGAATCTGTCCAGTAGTCCCTTATTATCAAAATTCCAATCAATCGCTTTGACCTCGCGAGAGTTAGGTTGTCTAGGAGTCTGCATTCCCTCTAAACTCAAAGTTACCCCTAAAACACGCTGATCCGTGCAGGTTTGGATGTGTTGCTCTCACCATTCTCGTCTATTATAACGAATATTGAATAAATCCACTCTAACATTTTTTCTACAGATCTGTGATGTAAGGTCCGCAGTCAACAAGATCTAGGTTACGAACCATTCCTAAGGTACATAATTAGCTAAATATATATCAATGTACGACAACACAGATCAAATATCAATGAATTAAAAAAGGGTTGCCATACACTGCTAGATACATTAATACCTAGGCAACCTAACCTAACCTAACAGTCAACCTAACCAATAGTTATGTATTTTGATTCATGTTTGATGCTTATGTATGGTATTGATATGTGTGAATCTCTCCAGTATGGCTGTATATTTAACATATTATTAGCAGTTTGAATACACTTCTCTAATTTTAATCCAGTAAATATCCTTTTGCAGATGTTAAGGGTCCAGAATTTTATCGATAGCTCCATTACATGTTTGGATGTGACTCATCATGTAGGCTCCATATGAACAAATTCACTTAATTTGTTGCAAGTTTTTTTTATATGGACCAGTTATACCCGATATTAAGTTCAAAGATCTGGGTCAACCTAACTTAACCTAACCAATATTTATATATTTTTTCATTCAAGTTTAATGGTTATGTATGGTATTTAGTAATTCTGTTATGCGATGTACATATCAAATCCCTTCACCTGGTTATATTTTACGTAGTTTTTTTTTTATATCACACACATGAACACTTTTTTATGCATATACAAGGATGACGGCGGCATCTATGCCGGCACCGTGCCGGTACTCTACCGACACATGTGTCGGCCAATGCATATATACAGGGTCGGCGCCGGTACCATGTAGATATACACACATTTATACATATACACAGGGTCGGCGCCGGCACCAGTGCCGGCACCATGTAGATATACACACATTTTATACGTATATACGGGGTTGGTGCCGGCACCGGTGGCAGCACCATGTAGATATACACACATTTATACGCATATACAAGGTCGGTCGCCATCTGTAGCATTTTACCTTTGATCTGCGATTTCTATCGAAACTAAGTCCTTTGTTGTTTTTGTTACAAGATATTTAATGTGGATCAGATTCAAGTCATGTTAGGTTAAAAGATCCAGTCATCCTAACCTAACCAAACCTAATCTAACCTTATCTAATCTAACCAAGAATTGTGTGTTATCGATCTAGTTTTCGTTCCTAATTATGATATTTTTAAATTTATTTATGATATATTCATATCCATCCTCTCCACTTAGATCTACATTTTGATCTATCATTTGCAATTTGAATATACTCACCTAATTTTGATTGAGCAAAAAACATTTCTTATTATTATTATTTTTGAGTTCAATACAAATTTACATCACTTCACCAATGTTATTCGAACCCAGCCTAACATAATCTATATTAACCAAGAATTATGTATTTATAAACTCTTCATGCTTATGTAATATAATTTTGTTCAGTGATTTATGCTGTATACATATCAAATCTCTCCACTTGGCTCAACATTTGCTCTATCATTAGGAATTTGAATACACTCTTCCAATATTGATTGAGCATATTTCATCCAGTTTCATATGTAAGTTGGGGTCATTGTTTAAATGTTTCAGGTAATTCATGTCATTCATTTTCATGGGATATATGTACGAGCGTTGTTCACCAACTATCATGTATTGCTTTTTAAATTCGGTATTTGTCATAGGTAGACTGTATTAATCCAATTTTTCTGGTCAGGGCTCGGTGATGACTAGATTGTAACCAAGTCCATCACGAGCTTGGCGACAAAGCAAGCAAGCCTCGATCAAACGACAAGAACCACATACAAATGAAACACATAAATGTGCGAAGTGTCTAGTCTAAGCTAGACCAGATTAAACTGATGCTAAGGGATGAAGATGTGGATATACTCTGCCTCACAGAGACATGGCTTGCACCCAGCATGGATAGCAACTTCATTCAGATAGACGGGTATGAACTGTTTAGAAAAGACCGAGGTAAAAGAGGAGGCGGTGCCTGTATCTATGCCAGAAATGAGTACACAACCAGGACATTGAAAACGGGTGGATGTGGAGACGAAGTGGACGATGCTTGGATTACCGTCCAAGTATGAACAACTAAATATTTTATTGTCGGAGCCATTTACAGGCCTCCCAAAGCCAGCAACCAGTCAATCAGCCACCTATAATCCAATCTATAGACATCAGCTACTTTGAAGAAGAACATGTACGTCTTTGGAGATTTCAATGACGATCAATTAAAACCTTATGAATTTGGCCCAATAATTAAAAGAAAAAAACTTGAGCAACTCATTTGGGAACAAACTAGAATCACGAAAGACAGTAGCTCATTGCTCGATCTGATAATTGCAAACAATAGATCGTCTGTCATAAGCATCAAGATTTGTGAGTCACTTGCCGACCATCAGGAAATAAGCTGCCTGATCACAGTACGCAAAGAAAAACGGGTACCAGTCATCTGGACGTACAGAACATAAGAAAAACTACTCACGAGATTCACTGAGGCAAAAGCTATGGAACAGAATCCCATCGCTTAACAACATGCGCAACACGGACAACGTGAATATTCAAGCGGCCATTTTCGCAGACACGTTCTCAGCAGCTTTCGACACTGTAGCACCAATGGTTACAAAATAAATAACTCGCCCTCCAGTCAGCAGGATGACTCATGAACTCAAGCAGGAAATACAAAACCCAAAATATTTTTAAGTTTCTCAAAGGTCAAGCTAACAAAAATGGTGATAGAAGTAACACAGATTCAAATAGCACGGATTTGACAGACGAATTACGTGTTTTAAATGTCTTGCGAGTGGTTTGCCAACCGATGTGAAAACGCGTTAAAAAAAAAAAAAAAAAAAAAAATTGCTGAATTAGGAAAAGCAAAAATAGCCCGAAGCAGACTTGGCACATCATTTGGGAATATTGTGCCCCACAAGAAACCAAATAAGTACCAAATTATGAAAACCCAGAAGAAACAACAGAATCATTCAATGAGTTTTTCGCAATAGTTGAAAAGCACAAATACGAAGAGGTGATGAACGAACATAACAAAACTTTCTCGATGGTTCACGAAACCACGGTAATGCATAAGCCAACTCGGTTCACAGTTCCATCTCATAACGACTCATCCACCAACAACGACCAAATAAGGACACCGAGCCCGGTAAGCAGACTGGAAATTCCTTCTGCTATTTTTGTGCTTAAAACTACCAATTCTTGTGGAAACGATAGAATAGCATTACAGTACCTCAAAGACGGGCTACAAATTATTTTGCCATATCTCCAGCTGCTCATCAACACATTCATTGGAACAAATACCTTCCCTCACAATTGGAAACACGCCCTAATCAAAGCTATCCATAAAAAGGGAGAGGTAAACGACCCTTCAAATCACAGACCCGTAAGCCTCCTACCAGTAACTTCAAAAATCCTGGAAAAGGTCATTGCACGTCAACTCCTTGACTACCTAGAAGAGGCAAACCTGATCAATGAATGTCAGTAAGCATACAGACAGAAGACCTCTACTAAAGACGCGCTACTGTAAATCTCTGAACTCTCATACAAAGTTATAGACGAAAATAGTCTATCATTACTCGTGCTGCTGGGCCTCGCTAAAGCATTTGATAGTGTAAATCACGATATTTTGCTGCAAAAACTGATACAACTATACATCCAAACACCCTGGTTTGAAAGCTATCTCAGGCAGCGGTCCCAGTCTGTCATGTTAGATGGAAAAATCCCCTCTCCTCCAAGACAAGTAAAGTGGCGCATCAAGAGACACTAACGTGGGGGGCAGTGGCGCATCGAGAGACACTAACGTGGGGGGCAGTGGCGCATCGAGACACTAACGTGGGGGGCAGTGATGCATCGAGAGACACTAACGTGAGGGGCAGTGGTGCATCGAGAGACACTAACGTGGGGGCAGTAGCGTATCGAGAGCCACTACCGTGGGGGCAGTGGCGCATCGAGAGACACTAACGTAGGGGCAGTGATGCATTGAGACACTAACGTGGGTGGCAGTGGCGCATCGAGAGACACTAACGTGGGTGGCAGTGGCGCATCGAGAGACACTAACGTAGGGGCAGTGGTGCATCGA
>SDVV010032275.1:0-11446 GCA_016164225.1 Gammarus roeselii
ACCTAAATTAATAGTTTGTATTTATACAACTAAACCGCGTACCTGTAAATATTGTGTTGCGTTGCTGTCGGAGCTGTTATTGCCCGTGTGGCCGCTGATCTTGTTCTAATCTCGAAGATGCTACCTCTACGCACTAGGGTGCGTACGTATCAAACGTAATGTTCTAAAGGATTGGAAGCGGAGGTCCGTTTCGAGAAAGCGTTTTTTTCTTTTGCGCACTAGCGTGCGTCTGACACTGCTAAAATTTTCACATTTTTTCTAACGTTGAAAGCGTTGTTTCGTTTATTCCTCGCGCACTTAGGCGTGCGAGCCTACTGGAATCAATAATCATCGAGCCCTACGGGGGAGCCTATTATGACTCACGTTGAGGCTCTGGTGGAAATGAGGCTCAAATCAAATCCACGAAAAGAGTGGTCAGGACGGTGAACGCGAGTCAAGTCAGTTGTTGTTTGCGAAACGGCCCAGGTGGCAGGTTAGGAGTTGTGTAGACCGATTTTGAAGCTTGGTAGATTGTGTGAGAGGACACGGCGAGTTGATGTAGCTAAAAGAAGTGTAATGAAATATTCGAGGAATGACGGTGCGGGTGGAATTCGTGTTCGCGTAAATGCATCGCCATAGGAAGACGTTTAGTGTTTTAAGAACATAAGCCCCGATGTAAAGACGACTAGTGGAAACAGAGTTGAAATTTATAGTTGGGAAGGGTCTATAGTGACGGGTGCATTACAGAGTAAAATGAGCTGTTGAGCATAAGGCGTGTTTGCAACGTGATGTGATAGTTATATTAGAGGGTAGCGGCCCAACTGTGTTCCATGGTGTTGAGACGCGTTGGGCGAGACCAGACAAGTAGGCCGAACGAGTTTGAGACGAAGTGTTCGCGTGAGGCATGGCTGGAGTAACACCGAGGAGCATGATCAACAATAACATTAATTGATTTAGGACGTGGTAGTGAGGAAGCTGAAGGACAAATTAGATTCGCGCATTCTAAGGATCGATGATCTATATTGTTGAAAAGTGTGGTGAATGCCGAGGTGAGTAAGATTGGTGAAAACTGAGGTGAGTGGGTGTTGGCTTATAGGAAGACCGAAGTTTAGGTGGATAGCCTGAAAAAAGCGTCACAGTGTAGTGACAGCAGTTTGAGGTTGCAAGAGAGCATCCTATTTATAGGCCTGAGTGGACGGTGAATGAGTTTTGATGCTGCCTCGATGCGCTTTCCCACCCTTGGCGCCTAGTTGAGGAACGGAATAGACGTGGATTGGGTTGGCCCAGCAATTTCAACGCTGCTGGAGTAAACCAATGAAAGCTGTCAAACACGAATGCTGACACAGACTTCGGAATTCTTTTCTGACCAAAAGTGTGCGTTGCGGGGTCCTGGTCAAATTTTTTATCGCCCATGTGCTAAATTTTGGTTTGTGTGCGAGTGCATGTTCGAGGCGAGTCTTTCCATCTGCCAACCCACTTCTGGAGAATTCGGCCTCGCGTCTGCATTTGTATTATGGTTATTCTTGTGCGTGAAGTTCTCTTCATGGATGCTGGGCACCTTTAAGAACCTTCCACCTACCTAGCTCTTGCTCATTTTTCTCGACGTGTATGGACTGTGACAAATGTGCTACTAATTCATTTTGTCATGTGTCCTCCTGCAGGTAGGTGCGCACATCGACCGCCTCCGGTCCCGGTTCGGCAGCTTCGTGTATGCTCCCCACCGTGTGCCCTTCAACCCCAGCGACCCCCAGCAGGTGACGGTGATGCTCCCCCTTTACCGTGGTCCACCTCTTGCCGCTATACACTCCTCGGCAGGCGGCAGCACGTACCAGCCCGACCAGACCAGTGGTGAGTCAGGAGTTAGGCTGGGTGTGCTTGCGATAAGACAAGCTCGATAGCGAAATGCATCTTATTTAAACGATAACAATGCACTGCAAGAAGTTTCTCTTGTTTATCCAGCCGTTCTCTCATTCTTTGAACTTCCTCATTTATGTGCCTGGTGGTCATGAAAGCTCTTCGTATGTGTACGTGGTTTCAATTGAGCACCTCGTTTATGGATTTGGTAGCTATTGAGTTCCTTGTATGAGGATAGGATGTTTTATATGATGACGTTAATAAGATAACACCAGTTGAGAGACTCGGCGCATGAGGTGCTTTGTGCTGTCATGTTCACTAGAAGCTGATCCTCCAAAGAATAACACAGATGCAGACGCAAGGCCGAATTCCATTGAAGAGGGATGACCGACCTCACACTCCTCTCGTGCACTCACACACTCCTCTCTCACACTCACACCAAAACATAGACCTTTCGTGCCAAAGATTCTGGCCAGAACCTGGCAACACACTGTTTATGTCAGGAGTTAGGTTTAAGAGCAGTGTCAGCAGCTGGGCTCGACAGCTTTCACTGGTTTATCTACTGAGTCAGCATCACCCACGTCCATCCCGTTTCTCAACGAGACGCTAGAGGAAAGAAAAGGGCATTAGGGCCGTGCCAAAACTCATCTATTCACTATCATTCTCTACTCACCCCTATTCATTGCATGCTCTCTCGCCACCTTCATACCGATGTCTCCTCTCCCTAAAGCCTGCTTCGGTCAACTGGTTGTGTCGGTTAGGGCTTCATGTGCCCAGGTTCGAATGCTGATGAGCCATAAATAGTCTGCCCAGAGACATTATTGTACTCTTGGTGCTTCTGATATAATAAAGTTGTTCGTGAAGAGGGGCGTAAGGTACATGGCATGGATCACAAATTTTCAGAGTGTGACCAGACAATCGATTAGATTTGAATGTGATCTTCATGAGGCGAGTAGAGAGTAAAAAGGCATCTTGAAAGGTTCAAATGCAAGATCAATGATGGTTGCCAGAGTATTTTTATTTAGAGGGACCTGACATTTCAACAACACCAGGAGCTGTCAAGTAAGAGAAGCCTGCACAACGCAGGAGGAGATCATGGGAAGGCCTGGCTTTTGCGGCTGCAGCCTTCGGTGCTAATGGTGCCCGGCCGCGCGGTGTGGGTAGGTTGGCTGCTCCTGGTGCAGGTCGGGCCAATTACGCCAGGATATTGACACTCAGTATTTCCGGTCGTGGTGCTACTGCACCTACATGTGGTGATGCTGTGGCGGGCCATGCTGCTGCAGCTGCTCGTGAGGGTATGCGACTGAGTCATTTGAGCGAATTTTTCCCCTCTGCTGAGCTCTAGTAGTTTTCAAGCGTTTTTAATACTTTGAAAGTGAGACTTGTTGATATTAACTTCTATTTTGGATTTTCTTTTGAAACAAAATGTTCATAGTTCAGCTATCAGTTACACGACATGATTGCAACCTGCTGTTGCATCGCCCTTCATCGGCATTACGAACTATCGTGTTGTTTATGAAGACATGTATGGCACAGCTCATGAAGTTATAGTTTTTTGAGTACATCTTATTGATTAGGAGTTGTGGATGGTAGCTGTTCTACACAATTTTTTGAAATAACATGTTTCTTGAAATTCTGATTAAACTTTCGCCTAGACAAGAAGGCGATTTTAATTTACCAACAATTGACTGGTTCTTGGTCCTTTGTGATGGCCTCATTTGGCCAATCGCAATAGCTTTTAGACTGCTTTTCATCTTCTGCATTGCCTGACGATACAGCTACTGGATTAGGTTTTGGCCTTTCGTCTGATAATATGCTGGCTCGGGTTCGCCCATCTGAGCAGGATCGTGTTGGTGAGGGGTTTGTTCTGCTGCCGCTGCCTTGCTGCCAGCATTCTCCCTTCGTCTTATCGAGTATATCATTTATGGAGAATGATACTATTCGTCTAACCAAACATTATATTGCATTATGAAACTATACACCGTAATAAACACACCTATTTCAATTTCATGATATTGCTTAGCTACTACAAAAATAGTTTTTATAGTGCAATAACACTTTCTCTTCCACTTCGTATGAGCCATATGGTTTAGCATTGCGCTACTGCTTTTTATTCAAATGACTCTTGAAGAGAAAACATTACAGAGACGTGTTTACGGGAGAATCTTGATAATATTCGTTGAACGTAGTTTTCGACTGATTTAGACCTTTGTGTCTTATAATCTTACAAGGGAATTTCGAAACTTTTAAGTTCCTTGACTGTCCTCAAATTTTTAATAAAAAATTCTGGCTGCTCGGCGCTAAATGTCTGCTCTAACGGCGTGACGTCTGGCGGTCTATATGCCGGCTAGGTACAGAGTGGCGTCTCTTGCGCCCGGCTGTCTAGGCCGGCTGAACACCCAAAACCCTAACACCCTTTCTTCCTATATAAGCGAGGTCATTCATTCGTCGCTACTGCTTTGGACGCAGCACACTCCCGCCTCACTCGATCCATAGGATCACTGCACCTTTTTGAAATGTAAGATTCAGTGTGGGGTGGCCCATCTGGGCAGTGGATTAGTGACCTGCTGCTCCTAAAGCCACAGATGGGGTCGGCAATTATTGCCCTGCCGTACTGAATTTGCTCTCGGTGTGCTGCGTCCCATCAGAAATTTGTTGCCACTAAATTTGTCGACACATAAATTTATCGACACACAATTTGTCTACACATTTGTCAACATAAATTTGTCAACACATAATTTGTTGACACACAAAAATTGCCGACACATAAATTTTGTCGACACAAAAATTTGTCGGCAAAATAATTTTGTCGCTGCAAAAATTTGTCAGCACAAAAATTTTGTGTACAAATTTTGTCGACATAAATTTGTCGACCCAAAAAATTTGTTGACACCAAATTTGTCAACATAAATTTGTCAACACACATTGTGGTCAACACTAAAAATTTGTCAACACGAATTTTGTCAACACTAAAAGTTTGTTGACACTAAAAGTTTATCCGCAACCAAAATTTGTCAACAACCAAAATTTGTTGACATGAATTTGTTGCCAAATTCATTTGTTGCCATCCGGTTCATCCAGTGGGTGAACCGGACGGTTCACCCAATCTCACTGGAGGGCAATATGTATTGATTACATAACTACTCTTTGGTTTTTCATGCTCACGGCTTGCATAGCTATTATCTTTTGCCACTTTGAGCAAGTGTGTTTACTGCCGTTGCCACAACGCCATATTGGTATTTACCCACACTTGAATATTATTTGGGCCCTCAAGTTCAGAGCCCCCTTATTGGTTTGACGTTAGGAGCTAGCTTTTTGCTGTTATTGACATTTCTTGTATTTGCCAATAAGTACAGTCATTACCACCATTTATACAAATGTGTTATCATTTCTTACACGACAAGCGCTTTGTTGGGAACACCCAGTTAAAGATGCAGCCAATCCATTTAACTTCTGTGCTCTTCTGGCATCGTCCAGCTTGCGCTACATGATGGTATTTTCCATGCTAAACCATATAGCTCTTATGAAGTGGAAGAGAATATAACTTTTGTTAGCTCGATTCTCTTGATAAAAAGCTATTTCTCTGAAGTTAATGTAATAAGAGCCATATGGGGTCTTCTCCTCCCCCTGCTATCTTAACAATAAACAATAAACTAACGAATGGTGGGGCAGGCCAGACCTCGGTATATATTGGAAGAAAGGGTGTTCGCGTTTTGAAGGTTCAGCCGGCCTAGATAGCCGGGCGCGAAAGACGCCACTCTGTACCTAGCCGACATTTAGACCGCCAGATGCCATGCCGTACCTAGCCGACATTTATC
Organism: Gammarus roeselii; assembly: GCA_016164225.1. Classification (NCBI taxonomy): domain Eukaryota; kingdom Metazoa; phylum Arthropoda; class Malacostraca; order Amphipoda; family Gammaridae; genus Gammarus; species Gammarus roeselii. The sequence goes on from SDVV010032275.1 coordinate 5,652, forward strand.
GCCGAGCTGACAGATTTTTTTCTTACAAACTCGAGGACAGTCGAGGCACTTGAAAGATTCGAAATTTCCTTGTAGGTTAAAAGACACAAAGGTCTAAATCAGTCAAAAACTATGTTCAACAAATATTATCAAGATTTTCTCATAAATACGTCTCGGTAATGTTTTCTCTTAAAGGTTCATTTGAATAAAAAGCAGCAGCGTAATGCTAAACCATATGCCAATTACTACATTACCAAGAAATAGCATTTTATCAAAAGAATCTAGATAACAAAAGTTATATTTAACTGCAGTGAATTAATTTTTTGCAATTCAATGGAAATATGATGATGAAAATGTTGTGGAAATAATTTTGCAAAATAATGATGTTATGGACCCAGGGCTGTCAAATTGTGGTTCATAAGTCTCCTTCTAACCCAAGGTTCAGGAAATTACACGCTAACGTTTATTTTTTAATCGTCAGGTCATGAGATTCTGTGCTAGATATTTCAGTAACTCTTTCATCCTTTTTTTTGTGTACAGATGATGGAACTTTCTGCCATTAGATTCTTGCAGTTACACTTCATCCTTTTTGTTTCCTCTGCAGATGATGAAACGTCTTCCATAACCTCAACCGACAGCGGAGGATCAGCCGCTGTTTGCAGGACTAAGTCCAATAAGATTCTCACCTCAAAGACCCAGAACGAGTCTGAAAAGCATAACAAGGAGGATGACAAGAAACCCGCTACAGCCACCAAGTCTGGCGGCGAATCATGCTCGTGGCCAGTTACCCCCTCGGAAGATGGTTCTCAGTTGAATGATACTGAAGGATTTGATCGTGAGGTTAAGGCTGATTCCAAAGAGGAAAAAGCTCTGGGACGTGAGGATGTAGACGAGAGGTGCACGTTGGAGTTGGAAGAGAATCTCCAAAATGATGCCATGAACGCAGAGGAAGTGGATGAGGAAACAGAGAGGAGGCTTCTGGAGGAGCATATTGAGGAGACGGAGGAAAAGGAACGGCTCAAAGAGTTGGAAGAAGATGAGAAATTGATAGAAGAAGAGCTGGAAGATCTGAGGGAAGAGCAAGCGTTACTTGAGAGCGGGCTAGGTATTGATGAGGAGGAAGAAATGTTAGAAGAAGGCAAACCGCCTGCCGCTGTTAACAAGTCGCTGCCTGAGGAGTTACAGACAAAATTAGAAAGTCCTAAAACCGCAATAGATGTTGACGATCAAATGAGTAAGAAACCGTCGGAAGAAGTCGCGGCAAGTGAGGATCAAGAATCTGTCCAAACGGAGGATCCGATCGGCGAAGGAGTCATCAATATCAATTATCTTGAGCAAAGCTTACTCGCATTCGATCGGGAACAGGAACAGAAAGCTAAAACTATCCCAGATGGCGATATTGCTGAACCCCCTCAACCACCTTTGTCAAGTAGAGTCTCTGTTATTGCTCAGTCACCAGCTGCAAGTGGAATTGTTGCTGCAGTAACAGACATTCCTCCATCCTCCGGAAAAACCGCACCTCTATTCACTGATGCCATTGAGTTCTCTTTTGAATCCCTAAATGAACCTGAACTAGGCAAACTATCTCCTATTCCCACGGCCACATTGAGTGAAGAACGAGAAGCCTGTGTTGCAGGTTTCAGTGCGGGTGGAATTAGCAATCGCAAACCAATCTGTGATGAAACCAAAACCAGCGGTGAAGTGTTCAAAGATCACTCTGGTGCAAGTGATGAAGAAACCCCTATCTTCCCTGTCTTAAGTGCCGTTACAGCGGACGATGACGAAGATGATCCTATAAAGAAACTGACCGAACTGTCTTGCGGTGGATTGACTATCACTTTGCCCTCGGTTGGTAACTTGAAGACCAAAGAGGCTGCCGGTGTGATGGAGGAAGCAGAAGACATACCAGCGGCCGGCGGAGGGGGTAGTAGAGGAAGTGATGGCTCCGGGGGTAGCGGAGACGGCCAGAAAAACGACTACCCGAACGAGGAGAGTAACGCCGCCAGCAATGGTGATGGCGGACAGAGTAATGGAGAGGGAGGAGGTGATGATAATGGCGAGGATAAAGGAGGAGAGGAACAAAAAAAGGGAAAGACCATTGATGACGAGGATGAAGGCGATGAAGAGGAAGACGATGAGGATGAGAAAGAGAATGAATCAAAAGATAGTTTGGATCCATTCAATAGCGCATTGACCATCAAAAAGGTTGAGGAGCCAACTCTTCTCCATCAAGGCCCCGATTCTCCGAGTGTGTCTCATGCAGGGGCGCCTATAGCCTCCAACAGCTTCGGCTCGTCGGTCTCCATATCGTCTATATCCATCTCGTCAGCTCAAGGGGCGCCTCTCACGTCCATCAGCTTCAGCCCTGCGTCTAGAGACATGGACCAAGATAGCAATCCCTCCTACTCCACTCCCGCCGACACCATCACGTCTCCAGCACCCGAGAGTGAGAAAAATGAAGAAGAAGAAGAGGATAAAAACAGTCTTGCTGCAGCCAGCCTTGGTTTAAATTCTTCCATTACATTCACTAGAACATCGGCGATTGCTGCCACACATGATGATGAAGGTTCTGATCGTGAGTCGCCGTCACCATCACCAAATCGTGCCAGTGTTAATGATGAGGGTACCACAGCGGCAGCTGCCCCTTCTGTCTCGATGCAGGGCCTGAACATCAGTCCTGCCTGTAGCATAACCTCAGCTTCCTTAGGCCTCCTTAGCTCTTCGATAACCTTCAGTCGAAGTAGCAGTAATAAGTTACCAAGCTCTGTGTCTGTATCTGTTGGAGGCGTCAAGAGAAAATCCAGGGAAATGGAGGATGATGCCAATGACTCGTCAGAAGAAGAGGATGATGAAAGCGACGGTAGAAACAAGAACAAGCAGATCAAAGTAGAAAAGGAGGATGAATCTTGTGAGCAGAATAATTCTGGTACTGATGGTGAGGGTGGCGATCAAGAGGCAGAGTCTGAGTCACAAAAACAGTTGAACCTTCAAACTGCTGCCATTGAAAGTCAGTTGGGTTCGTCTGTGAGCTTCACGCTGAGAAACTCGTCAGGCCTGACTGTGAGCGATGCTAAAACGACCAAACCGTCATCAAAATCTGTTGACAGCGGAGCTTCCAAGGCTGACTCGAGGGCCGCCGAACAGAAGAGCCTTATGGAGTCAGTGATGAAGAGAGTGGACGTTAAGAGGGTGAACACCGGGGAGAAAGGAGCCGGTCAGTCCAGAAGGTCCTCTTCGGGGGGCAGTTCAGCTGCTGGCGACGATGAAGACCTTTCTGATAACTTGAACAGATTACGCAAAGAAATCTCAATCAGCTCTGTGTCTTCTAAATCTTCCAACAAACGCGAGAATGAGACACGTAGTCCAGATTCAGCTTTGAGTTTGTCCTTGTCTTCTCTCGGCTCGAGCATTAGCATCAGCAAGGGAACAAGCGTGACTGCCACCAGGAGCACCACAGCGAGTGTTACCATGACGTCGGTGTCTTCCAGCGTGAGCGTCATCAAGAACCTTGAGAGTGAACGGGGAGGAGGGAGCTCAAAGTCTAATGGTCCTAACGAGGACTTTGAGGACACGAGCGCCTCGCGTCTACTCGAGACGTCCATGAAGGCCTCGAAGGAGATACCGTCACTGATGCAGTTGTCCAAAGACATGGACGTGAAGCCTGTCCTGAATGAGAAAGGCATCATTGTCAGTAATCCAGGCAGCAGCCATGCGACCAGTAACTCAAACAAAGATATGCACACTAGCAGCAATACATCGTCCAGCAGTAAGGACAGATCTCAAAGTCATAATACTGATACTAATCACAAAGATAGTTGTAGTACTAATAATAATAATAGTAGTAGTAGTAGTGGTAGCAATAATAGTCATAGTAATAATAGTAGCAAAGATAACAATTCTTCTTCCAATTTACCCGCTGGAGTAGATACCTCTAAACTGAATTCGTCTGTATCAATTATCGCTGTGAGTTCGTCATCGAGAGTGACATCGACCACTGCGCCGTCCCGGCCGGGCTCTGGCACCTCTGCCCGGTCCAGCTCCACCTCACCCCTCACTAGCGCTTCCCCTGCCGTTGGGGGCATCACAATCAAGGGGCAGTCACTATTGCAGGATCATGGAGGATCAGTGCCCCCTCCACCTCCCTTATCTCAAGGGGTCCAGCAGACGAGTCAGTCTTCCCCCTCCCTGTCAAGATCAGGAGGAGGGGGAGGGTTTCCCGGTATGAGGGGCGTGTCCAATATCCGTGGCATCAGTCCTAGCCTCCTGATGGCTGCAGCTGCGGGTAACCATCGCATGAATTGTCCGCCCCTCCGACCCCAGCAGACCAACAGCGGTGGGCACGGCAGCAACCTGTTGCCACCAGAGGCGGGCCCACTGTCCCAGCAGCTTCACCAGCACTCACATAAGCTTGCGGACCTCATGCGTGCGAGCCTCGAAGAAGTGCTGGCGGGCTTAGTGGTCTCGGGCACTCCCGAGGCTAGAGTGGCGGCACTACAGCTGGAACTGGAGAGAAGCAGCTGGAGACACCAGCAAGAGCTGGCGGAGGTGCGGCACAACGCCGACATCATGCTCGGCGAGATGAGGGCCAGCCTGGAAGCTGAAAAACATCGAGCGGTTGAAGAGGTGAGCACATGGGTGATGATGATAATAATAATGACATAATTGAAACCTCTCCTTCCCAGTCGCATGTTTAGTTTACTGGCCGCACGGAGTCACAGCTTCGGAAACACCCTTATTTCTTTCCAGACCCCCTTCTTCTTCACCTTTCATTATCTTCAGTTTTCCCCATCCTGAATTTACTTGACTTTTATTTACCTCATTTGCATCTTAAATACAGTTCAAATATATTTAAACTTAAATCTTAACAACTCTCCCTATAGTCAGTACACACACACACGCCGGTCCCAATTATTCTCATTTCGGGCGGCTAATTACAGCTTAGTTGCGCTTTTCATGCAACCTTTCTCTATGACTCCTCCTCTTTCTTCTTTCCATTCTTGCTGTTCTCATGTTGAGCCAGTTGCTATTTGCTGATGATACGGCCCTAGTTGCGGATTCAGAGGAGAAGCTATGTAGACTATTGTCTGAGGTTGGTAGAGTGTGTGAGAGGAGGAAGCTTCGAGTGAACGTGGGTAGGAGTAAAGTAATGAGATGCTCGAGGACTGTCGATGCGAGCAAAATTAGTGTCGCCCTAAATGGAGAGCTTTTAGAGGAAGTTCAGTGTTTTAAGTATCTGGGCTCCCATGTGGAGATAACTGAACTTATGGAAACTGAAGTGAAGGCGCGAGTGAAGGAGGGGTGTGAAGTGTTGGGTGCACTGAAAAGTCTAATGAGCTGTTGGGGATGGAAGCAAAGAGACTGCTGTATGAGGGTGTTGTTGTCTCAACTGTGCTCTACGGAGCTGACACTTGGGGGGTGAGAGCTGAATTGTTTGAGGAGCATGGCTGGAGTAACGTTGAGAGACTGGATCACCAACGACGTGGTTCGAATCAGAACAGGGATGGTGAAGAAGTTGGAGGGCAGAGTGGATTCGCGTGTATTGAGATGGTTCGGGCACATGGAGAGAATGGATGAAGGGAGATTGGTGAAAAGGGTGATGAATGCGGAGGCGAGTGGTCGCAGGCCTAGAGGTAGACCGAAGTTTGGATGGATGGATGGGCTGAAGCAGGCGTTGGGAAGAAGAGACATGAATGTGGAGGTGGCGAGAGAGCGTGCAATGAACAGGCGTGAGTGGAAAATGGTTGTGAATGGTTGATTTTGACGCTGCTCTGATGTGCTTTCCCGCCCTTGGCATCCCGCTGTCGGGATGGTCGTGG
>SDVV010032276.1:0-11445 GCA_016164225.1 Gammarus roeselii
GGCCACGGAGAAATGACCAGGGCTCTAAGTGGGCCACAAAGGTAGTAAGTTATCTAAGTTAATACCAATGATGTCTGTACTGATGCGGGGAGAAATGCCTCTCGGGACCATAAGTTTGGGCTTTGATTACCCAAATCTAATCGCGGCTCTAGGCCATCTGCACGTTCTAGAAAGCAAGTAAGCAAGTAAGGAGCGTCTTAACACATAGTAGGTGTCTGCAGCTAGCGGAGGCAAACATCTGGTGTTGTTCGGACTATAGTTAATGAGGCTGACTCACAGCGGGATATTAAAGTGAGCAATTACATTAATTCCTAAAAGCAAGGTGGTTACAAGTATAGATGCTAACTGCTATGCTAGATATTCTTATAACTATTTATGTAGTATTAGCTTATACTTTTAACACTGCTCTCCCCTACGCGAGAAGCGTAACCGGAGGGTGCGCTTCTGTACGCTCGACCACTTCAGAGGGGTCTAGGATGGTTCTGGCTGAGAATTCTTGTGTGCACAGTTTTCTGACGTCGGCCAGAAAAAACGGGAAGTTGTTTTCGCCCAGGTCAGAGGTGAGCGTTCCCAGGATGTGGTGCAGTCGCCAGCTGTATTCTTTGGACTGGAGGCAGCAGCATCGGTCTCGAGGGCGGTTGGCGATGATGCCAAGGGCGTCGAGTTCTCATGGCTTAGGGAAACGAGAAAAGTGCATACAATTGTTAGTAGATGAACATGCTAGAATTAAAATAACTAATGGCTAGTCATCCTAGCGCGCTCCGTCCGTTAAGGTAATCATTAAGTGAATTATTTACTTTACTTTTACTTTACGTTAATTAGAGTACTTCACTTTACTTGTGGAGAGTTCATTGACTCGTTAAAGCAAGATTGATCACTCATATGACAATTCTCAACCAAGCTTAAGCAAGTACCATGGCATTATGCAAATTAGAGAGAGGTATTAGCTTCAATCGTATCTAGACAATGGTGGGTACAAGGTTGGAGTCACAGCTGTAGGGAGCATCATAAGATCAGTATTAGTGCTGGCATTCAAGAATGGGAGATGATTAGGAGAATTCTGAATATCCGGGTATCCTTTCTCTGTTGTCAGCTTGGGCAGCGTTAATATCCTACGTTGGACAGTGTTCTGGAGGTTGTGTTTTCTATCTCGAATAGAGTTTCTAACAGAGCGTAAGTGGTCGCTAAGTCTTAGCTCGTTTTTGGTAGATCTTAAGCTATTTCGTAGTCCTTGAAATTTGGTTCGGAGTAAGCGTTCTTCTGAAGGCTCACGATGGTTCTTTTTGTGCCTAATCCATTTTATTATAAAGAAAGCTATGAAAATGGAATTTATTATGACAAATGTAGTCAGCACTGTTTGTGCATATATAGAATAAGAGGCTACCTGCTCCAGATTCAAATTATAGTAGGGAAAGTCTATGGTAAATTTACCGTTATTAGTTACTCCTTTGATGAGTTCACGTAGACTTTCGTGTACGGCACTACTAGTATTTACGTCTACAATCGGTAAGAACGTTGAGTCTAAAACATATGTCGTATTTGAAATTAAATTCAGGGTTTCGATAGTTAAGGTTTGTTTCGCGGGCCATAAGACTTTCGGTCTTTATGTCGCAAGATAGGGGAAACTTATGGAGACCTACTAAGGTATCTCTAGTATGGTGGTCGGGGCACTCTAAAAGTAATATAGTGGGCTCAGAGAAGTAGACTAATCGATGTTGGTCAGTTTCAATTACAACAGTGTCAGATGATGTTCCTATCTTCTTATAGTTACATACCTGGAGCATTGCGGACGTATTTTGTCTGAACGCTTCCCACTCGCATGCCGAGTGTAGATCGTTATAGATGGGTTCGACGATTAACAATAAGTGGCTGTCCGCTAACACGGAATACATATTGCTTTTGTCGGAAATGATATAAGAGTGGTTGGAACGTAATAGGACGTTTCTTAACTCCGGGATGACCAATGACGCATTGTCAATCGTAAGAGGGTCTGCTATTAGCGTGTATACGTCGTAAGTTTCTTTAGATGCTAAGGGTATCACCATAAGGTATTTATGGTGACCTACTCGTTGTATTTGCAATAGTTTGACTATCTGAACGAGTTGATAGCGGTGGATTTCGACCGGAAATTCTAACGAGGGGAAGGATAAAAGGCCTTCAGCGACGATTCGTTCTAAGGCAGGTAAGTCTAATAATTCGGGATTTAAGATCCCTTCTTCGAGTAACATTACGGTTACTTCACCAGCTTTAAAAGTGTTTCGTATGTCGGTTATGCTATCTCCGAGTTGTTCTAGATTCCATTGGATAGCAGAGTATAGGTCGGCAATTGCTTGCGCTTCGACTAATTTATCGAGTATTATTTTAACCCGGTCAAAAGAATCAGAGACATTTTTACTAAGCATGTCTATTCGCTCATTAGTTACTTTCAGCAACTTGTTTTGCTTCTGGACGTTACTATTTAGAGTAGCGATGTTATTTTTGTCCTGATTGCCGATATCAAAGATTTTTGATTGTAACAGACTACCTAGAAATCCTATACCTAGGCCAAATACAAGGGGGCTCCTAGCTTCAGTTTCATTTTGGCGTACAGGTCTAGCCTGAGACAAGTAATCAAGGAGAACGAGAGATGTATTAATGTTAGTTACATTTACATTGGTTATAGACTCTTCGAAGTGAGTGTCCTTAAAAGTAAGATTAGTAGCAAGCGTGTTTAAATTAGTTGTTGTTCTAGTGTATCCACTTAGGCCAGCTCGTTTCAGATTGTTCCATGTGGCGGTGGCTTGTGCCTTAAAGAGTCGGTAAGTTTCCCACAATTCCGATCCGCGGCCAGAACAGACCAGGAGATCAGTTATATAGTTAATTTGGGTTAGGTAGTTAGTTTCTACCTGGGGAACCAGAAACGAATATCTATTGATTTGGTTAGTCGTGGCTCCTTTCAGTCCTAATTTGGATAATACCTTGGCCACTTGTATAGCCACGTTCATATCTGACACGAAACGTGAACAGGTGTGATTTATTACATCTAGATTAATACGGGACAGGAGAAACGCACCAGGAGTCTTTGCTTGACCCGTCCATTGGGTCACGGAAGCTGGGGGCGGTTCGTCCCATTCTGTGTTGCGTAGGCTGTCGTCCCATCGCAGTGGGTTTGCGTGTACAGCGAGTACAAGAGCCACCAGCGTAGAGGCTGTCAGCCCCATAATGAGGGGTGACCTATAACAGTACATTGTTGTTAGGGCAACTATAGAACAACAGCTAAGGGCTAGTATCTAACTCCTATAGTTCGCATGTTAGTAGAAACAGTTTATATTCTCGGCAAGTAGCTTGCGAGACGTTCGACTTAATTCTAATTGAATAATAGTAAACACAAGGGTTAGTACAGTGCTGGTTTACACAATCTACTAAATACATTCGTAGCGCATCTTGTTAACTCAAGAGTTGGGTTGTCAAGTTCGTTGACGGGACTGGACGGCGTTGCGTCGGTTCTCTCGGCCGGCCAGCATGGTGGCAGGGCAGTTGACCTTGGCCTGGAGTACAGTTAGTGGCGACGGGCTTCCCTGTGAGGCTGCACTCGCAGCAGCGGTGGAACCGGTTTGTCCTGTAGTCGTCCATGCGTTGATGCAGGTACCGTTGCAAGGTCGTCGGCAGTGCTGGGCACTGGGGGAGAGTGCGGCTGCATCTCTATGGCTTGCGCGTTCCTTCTAATCACAATGTAGTCGGGGTGTACTATGAAAGTTTTTTCAGTGGCAACTTCTAGCAGTTCCCATGCGTTTCCTTTTCGTTGCTTTGCGATAAACGGTCCGCTAATAGGCAAGTCCAGCTTTTGTTTAGGGTGAGGACGGTGTTTGTCTATTTTAGCGTAGACTCTTTGACCAATTTCGATGATTTTCTCCTTTCGGTTGATGTTAGTGTAATCAGTGTAAGCACTTTGAGCGTCTAGAAGTTTCTTGTGACAGTGCTGGCGGATATCAGCTATTCGTATCATATGTTGTTGGAGTTCATCTTCCGAATGAGATAGCTTAGGAGGAGTAAGGGTTATAGAGGATGAGTCAAATCCGAATAAAGCTAAAAGGGTGATTCGTGGATGCTTGAGTTGAAGGTGTTATTTATGGTGAGTTGAATCACGGGTAGTAGTTTGTCCCAATCGTTGAGAGCCAGTTGGCTCGTGTAGATCCTTAGCAATTTGTTTACCTCGCGATTTATTCGCTCGGCGAGACCTTGGGAAGCTGCATGATACGGAGCAATTTGGACCTTCTTAGTGTTGTAATATTGGAGAAAGTTGGACATCTTTTCAGATGTATACTCAGGGGCGTTATCGGTTATGAGTATGTTACTGGAACCGTAGTTCGAAATGACTTGGCGTAACGCGTTAATTATAGTCAGTATCTTTATGCTTTAGTGGGAAAAGGATTGTATACCTAGTGGTGTAGTCTCTAAAAGTTAGTACATATTGATTTCCTTCTTCAGTGACACGGAGGGGACCTAGAATATCTGAAGATATGGTGTGGAAAGGTCTTATTGGAATAGGATACTTTTTTATGGGGACTGCTTTAGGCGTTTTCTTTGCTAGAATACATAGTTCGCAGTCGTCACAGAGAGTTTTGATCAGGGCTCGCTCCTGGGCGTGGTAGAAGTTTCGTGCAAACAATTTGTGTGTTCGTTCCGGACCTTGATGTCCGGCAGTTGTGTCGACATGCATTAGTTTGAATGCCTGTGGCATAATTTCTGTGGAATGTAAGGCACGAGGAACTCGTTTTTCAGGTTTCCTCGGGTTAATTCTCGTACTATGTAGATTGTTCCATTAATGAGTCAACTTTTTAATAAGATCTTAGTGGGAATAGATGATTTGTTGGTTACATTTTCTGCATCAGATAAACGATTTTTTAGCTGGTTAAATAGTTCACGACAGGAGGGATCCTTGTGCTGGGCCGTTCGTAGTTCTTGTTCCGTCCAGGACACTTTCTCGGGGATGCATTCTTGCAGGGCAGTCTTGCAACTTTCGTTTCTCGCGTTTAGGTCGTCTCGGAACTGAGTAGCTAAGTTTTCCGTAGTACTATGAGTGACGGGTAATTGAGATAATGCGTCTGCGAAGATATTGTCCATTCCTGCTATATAGAGTAACTTTATGGAATATTCTTGAACTAACAACGTCCATCGCGTTAGGCAATCGTCCTTGGATGGTTTTCGTAGAGCGCCTAACAATGGTTGATGGTCTGTGTACACGTGAACTGGTTGTGGAGTAGTTTCTCTGGGCATTGTTGATGGATTTAGATACATAGGCCAATGGATGTCTAAGTCCATCGTGCTCTTGCATGAGAACAGCGCCTATTCCTGTGTTAGAGGCGTCTGTGTAGAGATGGAATGGTTTATTATAGTCGGGAAATTTGACTATTGGCACATTAGTCAGTCTCTCCCTGAGGGTGTTGACAGAGGTCGTCTGAGTAGACGTCCATACGAAGGGAACATTCTTTCTTAATAATTGGTAGAGTGGATCGGCGATTTCGGCAAACTTGGGTACAAATATGCGGAAGTAGTTTACGACTCCGAGGAATGACTGCAGTTGCTTTTTATTAGAGGGCAATGGCATTTTCTAGATTGCCGTTATTCGATCTTTATTCATCGTCATGCCTTCTTTAGTCATCTGATATCCAAGGAATTTTATTTCGTCTGCAAAGAAGTTGCATTTGGTCATTTTAAGCTTGATTCCAGCTTCACTGAGTTTGCTTAAAACGTTCTCGATCGTTTCTAGATGTTGTTTTTCACTTTTACTGAAGAGGACTATGTCGTCCATGTAAGCGAGACATTGTGGTCCCAATACTTCGTACAACACTTCGTTAATTACTCTGGCGAAGAATCCAGGGGACGATTGGAGACCGAAGAGTACTCTATTGAATTCGTACTTAGTATTTCCTACGGTAAAGGCCGTCTTCTCGTGATCTGCTGGATGTATTTCACACTGATGATACGCGCTAGTGAGATCTAGCGTGCTGATGACGGTGGATTGACCCACGGCGTTCAGTACGTCGGAAATGCGAGGTAACGGAAACGAAATTTGGACTAATAAATCGTTCAGTTCTCGGTAATCAATTACGGGGCGAATAGATTTATCTCCGCGTTTGACTATAACTAGCGGGCTATTATAGCTTGATTTAGAACGAGAAATTGTTCCTTCGTCCAACATGGTTTTTATTACGTCGTCCAGTTCGCGTTGAAAGACGAATGGTATTCTGTATGGAGCTTTGTTTACAATAACATTTTCCTTTAAACGTATTTCCAGTTGATCTCCTTTGTATTTTCCTAGGGGTTCACCTGGTAACCAACAAGCATCTCTGTAGGAGTTAAGTATTCCAAGTAGATCCTCCTTAACGCTTGGGTTGTTACAGTTAACGTCCTCGGCCGTCAATGGCCTGGGCTCTTTTCTGTTGCGATACTTCGTTCGGCATCGTCTTCATCCTTAGTTATTCTTTGATCAACATCAGGATCATTTTAACATTCATGAGCTGGATGTGCAATGCACACGGCGTCTGTCATAAGGTATTCTGCACTACTTAATTTGGTGCCTCCTTTGAGAGTTACCGGGCTGTCACCCACATTTAGTATGTGTATTTTCAAGCATTTGTCTTGAACTCTAGTAAGTACACCAGCCATGGCTACAGTATGAATGATCTGATTTTGATGAATCAGTACGTCACTTCCATTTTTAAGTTGTTTGTTTACCTCCACGGTGACTAGCATTACTGTGTTCTTAGGTATCGTTAGCGGTTGTCGTAAATGTACGTTAAATTGTTTCTTAGGATTAGAGATTTTTTTCGGCTCTTCCTGCATTGGTTTTGTAACCGGTATATTATTCACTTCGGAGGCGGATCGTTTCTGAGGACATCTTGTTCCTCCCAGCTCATGCTGCATCGGTTTTAAGACCGGAATATTATTCACTTCAGTGATGAATTGTTTCTGTGGACAGCTTGTTCCTCCCAGCTCATGCTGCATCGGTTTTACGACCGGAATATTATTCACTTCAGTGGTGAATTGTTTCTGATTGTCTTTTTTCTTCTCGGGAACATGCACGGCTCTGTGTCCTGCACTGTGGCTTATATCACCTTATATTACAGTGCTCATAATACTTAATCTGAGGTTACTGGGTGAGTTGGTTTCGCTATTTTCATTGGCGCCGAGAGAAAACCGTAATTTCTTGTTTAAAAAGTCAATGACAGCGTACTTCAGAATGTTCATGCCTATCAGGAGGTCGTGAGTTATTATTTCATTCTTTTTAAACACTAGGACCGGGGTGTTGAAGCACCCAGCTGGTGTTTTCAACTGAGCTATCGTTCGGCTCAAGATATTTATGGCTCGCCCGTTGGCGTCTAGTACTTGACCCTCGTAGGGTTTTAATACTGTCGTTGTTTCATTAAGTATAGCGTCAGATATGAGCGTCGTTGTAGCTCCAGTATCTATATATGCTTTTAATTTCTTACTTCCAAGTTTTACGATTAGATGGGGAACATTAATGTTCTGCATATTTCTATCTCGTATATTGGGTGTACCTAGTCAATATTGCTGACTGGTTTCTTCATTGAGTTCTTCTTCGGCTTCATAACCATCAGTATTATCCCAATTATGTTGGTATTCGTTTGTTTCGCCGTCGTCTGTGGGCTCATTCGTATGTGCCATACGGACATTTGTCTTGTGGGCTGAGGATTGCTGACCCCGAGCATTATTCACGTAACACTCGTTCGTATTATGCGAGTCCTTTAGCTTGCACTTATGGCAATATTTGCCTTTTGCTTGTGCTATACGAGCTCTACAGTTCTTTGCTGTATGCCCGAATTTAGTCTTGTAGGAACATGATTGACAGTCTTCCTGAACATGTCCTGGCTTTTTACAATTAAAGCAAGCTTGGTTTGTTCGTTTATTCTCGACGGAATTTACATTATTAGAAGGGGACTCCGGGTGGAATCTGCGAGGTGCGTTATGTTGCTGAGTCGTCTGGTTTTGGTTTACCTTCCAGATGACTTCATTATCCCTAGTGTCCTTTTTCTTGGGATCGGTAAGCAGTTTATGCTTTTCAACAGCTTTCACGGTTTCAGCCATAAAGCGTGTAGATGAATATTGAGGGCCATAATCGGCCAACTTATCGTATACCTTATTGGTGGTCTGCGATGCGATGAACACATGCATTAGCAGATTTTGCACGACATCGATTAATAGGTGTTGCGTGGGCGGAAGAGGGATCGCACCTATGTTTATTGGGGCGCTCGTACTAGCTGTGGCAGTAGCCGCTGCTGTGTTTGCACCAGGAGTTGGCGCAGTCTGTGAAGGGGGGTTAGTTATCTTTGAGAGTTCACTGAACTGTTTTCGTGTTAGCGCTTCATTTTTTAAATAAGCTTCTGCCACTGCACGTGAGGCGTTCTCTAGTGCCGTCATGCCACAGAACATCGAGTCTGTTGAGAGTTTTGTGCTCAGCAGCGCGTGAGCAGCATGTCGAAATTCTGTCACTTTGAAGCTAGGGTACATTAGAAGAAAATCTTGCTTCAGCTCTTCGAATGGCATTACTTTGCCTGCGTAGCAGGTCAGTAACTTGATCGCGTCGCCTTTTTTCTTGTCTATGAGTGAGAAGAAGATTTGGATCTTCTTCTCGTCTGTCGTAACTCCATTCTGGAGGAAATGGTTCTCGACCGTCCGCAGGAAGGTTCTGGCATCCAGCTCCGGTTTAAAAGGTGGATCTCCGGGCTTTGGATTGCCGGAAAACTTGGGGAGGTCTTGAAGGATCGTGAGATTTAGCGCCATTCTGGCTTCTCACGCGTATGGTTAGAGTAGCTTTTTCGACGCTTATATAGTCACACTGAGCTTTTTCAACGCTTATATAGTCACATTGAGCTTTTTCAACGCTTATATAGTCACACTGAGCTTTTTCAATCCTTATATAGTCACACTGAGCTTTTTCAACGCTTATATAGTCACACTGAGCTTTTTTCAACGCTTATATAGTCACACAGAGCTTTTTTCAACGCTTGGTTTCTTTTCACTTTTTTTTTCACTGCGTATGTCGCTTTTTCTCACACGAACACACGATACAGGCTAACAAAGTTATCACATAGAAATGTGTCGTACTTTGTTCGAAAATAACGTTAGTGATAGTCTACTACAAGTAAACACACAAAAGTTATGTTTAGTAATTATAGTCAGACTTCTGCTAATACAGCAGGCATCTGATTCCTATGGTCACGGCAATCAGGCTTCTACTTTATATGTAGGTATCTTGTGTCGGTTATCGGTGGTTTACTCAATTGGTTTGGCGTGTCGTCTGGTTGACCCCGTAGACGTCTCGCCCGAAGAGTTGTTCGTCAGCGCGTGTAGTCATCCGCTGGCGAGTATCTTCTGCTTGTTGCTCTGCTCTGCTGTAGGTAGCTGAACCTCGACCTCGACGACGTATCGGTACGCGGGTAGCAGATATTTTTTTAGTAGATCTGTATATTTTATATTTTGAGATTTTTTAATTGAGTATTTTATTGAGAGATATCAATATCCTGTCTGCAACGCCAGTTGTTAAACAATTCTGTGCGTGCTTTTCTGGACAGGGAGTGTATATGGTTTCATAGAGGATGTGGAATGAATAACACTAGTATACACTTCAACACTTTAATGCAGAGAGGCACATGATTTGTTTAATCAGAAGGTTCTTTCAATATAGTTAAGTCAAGACAATTAAGGTCAACGACTAATAGGTTTTATGTCAGGACTTAGAGGTGCTCTTAAGACACCTAGGATGTATCTCTCATACTCTGATATGGACAATAGTATGAATTTAAAAGGGGTCTCAATACAGTCCTACACGCGACACAAGGAGCTAGGCTGGAGGGACGTGACAGTCTCCTCTCACTCTGATCTAGTCGGAGTGGGTACGCTTGATGCTTGCATATATACTTCGCATGAGCAGTGGTGCGCGGTGAAAGTCCGGGGACACTGGGAAAGTAGACCTCGGTGGCCGGGCCACGGAGAAATGACCAGGGCTCTAAGTGGGCCACAAAGGTAGTAAGTTATCTAAGTTAATAACAATGATGTCTGTACTGATGCGGGGAGAAATGTTTCTCGGGACCATAAGTTTAGACTTTGATTACCCTAATCTAATCGCGGCTCTAGGCCATCTGCACGTTCTAGAAAGCAAATAAGCAAGTAAGGAGCGTCATAACACATAGTAGGTGTCTGCAGCTAGCGGAGGCGAACATCGACTCACAGCGGGGTATTAAAGTGAACAATTACATTAATTCCTAAAGCAAGGTGGTTACAAGTATAGATGCTAACTGCTATGCTAAATATTCTTATAACTATTTATGTAGTATTAGCCTATACTTCTAACAGTGGTCTTGTTACCGTACATTGGTATATGAATCTATAAATATGTAGCTTGGGCGTGATTTATTATCTAGATTTTCGTTGACTGTGGTCATCACATCACAGATCTATAGTAAAATGATCGAGATGGTGAACGATCCTTTAAATTAGTACAAATGTGTGTAATTGCCTACATGGTGCCGGGACAGTACCGGTACAGGTGATGCCTTTGATCCTGTATATGCGAACAGAGCGTGTATGATTGTTCCTGGTGTGTGATATCAAAATAGAAGCTACGTAAAATATAACCATAAGGAGGAATTTGATATGGACATCGCATAACAGAATGACTTATACCATACATAACCTTCAAACTTGAATGAAAAAAAAAAGATTTGGTAAAGTCAGATTGACCAGATCTTTGAACCTAACATCGCGTATAACTGATCCGCATAAAGAAAAAATCAACAAATTATGTTAATTAGTTCATTTGGAACCAACATGCTTAGTAAATGAAGAATTGATAAATTCTGTAACCTAAACTTCTGCAAAATGATATTTGCTGGATCAAAAATTAGAGAAGTGTATTCAAACTGCTAATAATATGTTATATATACAGCCCTAGTGGAGAGATTCATACATATCAATACTATACACAAACATCAAACTTGAATAAAACTACATAACTATTGGTTAGAATAGGTTAAGTTAGGTATTAATGCATCTGGCAGTGTATGGCAGCCCATTTTGCATTCAGTGATATTTGATCTATGATGTCGTAGATTGATATATATTTCGCTAATTATGTACCTCAGACATAGTTTATATCCTAGATCTCGCTGACTGCGGACCTTACATCACAGAAATATAATAAAATGTCTGAGTGGATTCATTCAATATTCGTTATAATAGACTGATATGGCAGGAGCAACAAATTCAACATTACAAAAAAAAATCTTATTCCAACAGTAAAACCATTCATAAAACTAGCTAACGCTTCAACACCCGTAACATCCACTGACATATGCGGTAAGCTTACTTAAACGTTTTGAACCCTGTAGTCATCTATCGAGAAATCACCTAACATTACTTGAAATATATATATACATACATATA
>SDVV010032277.1:0-11445 GCA_016164225.1 Gammarus roeselii
GCGCGAAGCTCCGCAGAGAACACGAAGGCCTCTTGTGGGAGGGTGACCGAGAGTGGGGTGTCCCCGCACACAGCGGCGGCTCCCACTCCGTCCGCGGTTTTGGAGCCGTCAGAGTATATGTGGCGGTGCTCTAAAAGTAGTGTAAAGGGGCGCGAAACGCGGATTAGTGAAGGATTATTGATAGAGATAAAAGAGTTACTTAAGGTGGGCGGGGTAGGGTGCGATGCATGCACCTTGACTCACCGAGCTTACGGGGGTTCGCACAGAACCGGGTAGGGCGGGGGCGGATGGTACCGGAACTGGTTTGGTGCCCGAGTCGGCTAACGGACGCGGGGAGGGGGAGAACGGAAGGGGGGAGGGGGAGAACGGACGGGGGGAGGAGGAGAACGGAAGGGGGGGCGGGGCGGAAGGGGAACGGCGGGTTGGAAGCAGGCTTGCGGCCTTGATTGGCAAGGTTAATGTTATGAACATTTTAATTTGTACTGTATTTTGATATATATTGTATTTATATATGTTTTTCCTTCTTTAGATGGTTGTAGTGGAGTATAATTGGTCACTAACTGTTGCTCATTATATATATTTATCCGATTCTGGTATGAATAGTGTTATAGCAAGTTTTCTGGAGGGGGGAGATTGATGCGGTAGAGAAACCCCCCTAGGTAGAAAGTTGGATGCGCTCCTGGAAAATTATGTGAGTTTGCTCTTGCCTATTACTTGTCTTATAAATTTGTTTCCGTGGCACGTTTGCTACATTGTGAGTGTAAATATCGTTATGTATTTATAGCTGGTTTATTGTTTCTATATATATATTTTTATGTGGACATATGTTTTTTTAATCTAGTTGTGGTATATATGATTTATTCGATGCTTGATTGGTGGGTTCGTAGCAGTGGGGGCTTGGGATATTTTTATATGGTTTGTTCATCTATCACTATATATTTTTTAATAGGATTAGTGTAGTAGGTACGTCTTATAACTCAATTTGCAGCCTCAGTGAGCGAACGACCCTGTTTGTACCAGCCTGAAGGTAGGATTGCTGGCAAGATTCTTCGTTTCCCAGCTATTTATTTCATATGTATATATTATCTATAGGAATAGTATGGCTTATTTGTCTGATTATTGGCAAGTTTAGGTATGTATTGTGGGATGATGCAGCACCTACGGTCGAGAATCTATCTACCCCATATTGCATTATCCAGTTTTGAAACAGTTATATTAGTGTTCCATTGACGCGGTTTTCCAATAGCGAAAATACCTGAACGATATTGATTTAGTGCAAGTTAAAATATTATGTTAAGTATACTTGGTAATGATCGATTGATTTAAGTTGAATTTGTAGTGTTTCGGAATTTCGATCAGATATCTCATACAGTTATAGGCATTTTAGGGTATTTTAGGCTTGAAGCATCCATGTAGCAAGCATAATTGTTGGGTTGTTGCATTATTGTGGTATTTTTATATGTATATATGAAATTCTGTTACGATTAAACCGTGGTTACATTAGTTAAAGAGATGTTAATTCAACCCTTTTTTAGACTGAAGTTGAGGCTAATTTCATTAGATTTTGTATGTACTATACCGTATTTACTTTAGGTTTCAGTTGTGTCGCTCGTATGTCTTGGTATCTTATACACATTTCTTGTTTGCTTGGTTACATGCTAGTTCAATCTCATTGATCACGTTTTTAATGTATGTTTTGGGTATGGTAGAGAATTAATCTTCTTGCTTTGTTTTATCGCGTGAGTTTAAGTATAGGTCTTTCAGTTTAGAAGCTTTTCTGTTGAATTTCCATCTTCAATGCAATCTGTTGGTTATTTTTACAATTTAGGATATATTACGTTTGTGTCTACAATATAAAACATTATTTCAGGTCTAATTTAGTTACATTTTGTTCATTTATAGTGATTTATATATCTTCTTACATTCGGATACAATATTAGACGTGGTTATTATAGATATAGAACAGACAATCTGTTACAAATTTGGTCTTGCTGTTAGGGTATTGTATATTTATTGTACGACCATTCTTCAATATTTAGGAGGAGTTAGACAGTCCTCAGGCAAAAGCTCATTCGGTTTATGCTCGTTTGTGTAAATGGACCGATTTACTAGGATGGATACCATAATGTAGTACAATTTTTATGTGGATGATAGCAGAGTAGAGAACCTTATTTAGCTATTTTATATGTGTTTCTGATGTTATATTTTCTTTCCACGAGAATCATAGGATTGTATGTTCAAGAGGTGTAGGTCCATACTGCATCTTTGTGGAATTTTCGTCATTGATCCCTAGCAAATGTGTAGTTTAACGTTTAGCTGATAATTTACTAGATGGATGGGTCCTAGTGTCGAGGTGGTTTATACTCTTTGGTTGTCATTTTGGAGTTCATCCATGTTCAACGTGAATTATGTACGTTCTTGTAGACGTCGATCTTGGGTTTCATGGGTTTGTAGTGTTTTACTCAAGTCATCTGTAAACAGAACCCAAGCTTTTTATGGCCACACTCTCTGAGACTCATTCTTGACCACTGTACATGTGTCTAGATTTTGGTTATGTCCAGGATGTATCTTTGTTCGAGGCTGTTCAGAGACGATGGGTTAACAGATGCGAGGTACGTCTGTGGCATCGTATCATGACTGTAAGTTACCTCTAAATTAGTTATAAATCAGTGGTAGATTGCTGAGAAGTGACCTAGTAAAGCATTATAGAGTTCATTTTCATGACACAGTAGGCTTGGATTTGTACTCCCATCAGTTAGGTCTAGGAATTTATTATAGATTTGAATGGTATGATAGTATAAAATAACATTTTTCACATTAACTCAGCGTTAAATATCAGTTATTTGCGGTATGGCTGTTATGTCAGTATACGATCTAGTCATGAACCAGATCTATCTATGTTATCGTACATTGATATATATTTCGCTAATTAGGTACCTTAGACATGGTTTTTATCAAAGATCTTGTGGATTGCGGACCTTACAATGCAGATCTGTATGAAAAAATTGTTAAAGTGGATTTATTCAATATTTGATATGATAGACGAAAATGGTAGGAGTAAACCGTCCAACACTACAAAAAAATCATATTCCAACAGTAAAACCGTACATAAATCTTGCTAACGCTTTACCATTTGTAACATTTACTAGACGTATGGGGTAAGTTTACATAAACGTTTTGAACACGAGAGTCCACAAACGAGTGATGACCTAACATTACTCGACTTGTAACAAGCGAAGTGAAAAAATATTTATATAAATGTAGGCACACAATCTGCTAAAGATTGGTAAAACTATAGGGTCAAGTGGTTAGATTTGATAAGATTGAAGGTTAAATCAATGAAGAAAAATACTGAAGATATGTACGAAACGGGGAATAATATGCAATATTTGGTAATTTTAGGTTAGAATGAGTTGGGATTATGGCCATCATTACAGACCTTCAGTGAAAAATGTTAGAGTGGATCTGGTGAATGGTCGAAAAAGTCAAATATTCTGAATGGGAACGCAGTCTCATAACAAAACTCTGAATTAATCAAAAACTTCTAAGTGGCTAAACTGCAAACGAAATACAAACATTTATAGAAGTAAGACTTGCGGGAATAAGCATCTAGCAAAGACCTGCGATTGGATAACATAATCGAGATGCACATTCAATTATTGAAAAATTTCAACACCAACACTCAACACAAATCCGGTAGAATAGTTCTCCAAGGTAATATGGAAGCGGACCCAAATCCAATGTCGAGAGGGGGAACACACGAAATTTTTGAATCATTACATACAAATAAGCTTATTTTATACCCAACATCCCATGAAAATAGGCAAATTTATATCGATAACCGATATATTCCTATGCTATCAAATCAAAATATACACAAACATCTAAAAAAATAGCTAAATAAGATTTTCTACTCTACCCTAAGCAACAACGATTAACTATTATATACGGTGTATCCTACCGCATCCAGATGATGAATCCTACTCCAATATCCGACGTCATCTGGTTCATGACTAAGATCGTATATTAACATAACAGCTATACCGCAAATAACTTATATTTAACGCTGAGTTAATGTGAAAAATGTTATTTTATACTATCATACCATTCAAATCTACAATAAATTCCTAAACCTAACTGATGCTATGCCTCTGGGAGTACAAATCCAACCCTACTGTGTCATAAAAATAGACTCTATAATGCTTTACTAGGTCACTTCTCAGCAATCTACCACTGATATATAACAAATTTAGAGGTAACTTACAGTCATGATACGATGCCACAGACGTACCTCGCATCTGTTAACCCATCGTCTCTGAACAGCCTCGAACTAAGATATATCCTGGACCAAAATCTAGACACATGTACAGTGGTCAAGAATGAGTCTCAGAGAGTGTGTGGCCATAAAAGCTTGGGTTCTGTTCACTGATGACTCTAGTAAAACACTACAAACACATGAAACTCAAGATCGACGTCTAAAAACGTACATAATTCACGTTGAACATGGATGAACTCCAAAATGACAACCAAAGAGTATAAACCCCCTCGACACCAGGGCCCATCCATCCAGTAAATCATCATCTAAACGTTAAACTACACATTTGCTAGGGATCAATGACGAAAATTCCACAAAGATGCAGTACGGACAAAAAAAAAACATAACATCAGGAACACATATCAAATAGCTAAATAAGGTTCTCTACTCTGCTATAATTCACATAAAAATTGTACTACATTATGGTATCCATCCTAGTAAATCGGTCCATTTACACAAACAAGCATAAAAAGAATGAGCTTTTGCCTAGGGGACAGTCTAACTCCTCCTAAATATTGGAGAATGGTCATACAATAAATATACAATACCCTAACAGCAAGACCAAATTTGTAACAAATAGTCTGTTCTATATCTATAATATCCACGTAAAATATTGTACCAGGATGAAAGAAGATATATAAATCCCTATAAATGAACAAAATGTAACTAAATTAGACCTGAAATAATGTTCTATATTGTAGACACAAACGTAATATATCCTAAATTGTAAAAATAACCAACAGATTGCATTGAAGATGGAAATTCAACAGAGAAGCTACAAAACTGAAAGACCTATACTAAAACTCACGAGATAGAACAAAGCAAGAAGATTAATTCTCTACCATACCCAAAACATATATTAAAAACGTGACGAATGAGAATGAACTAGCATGCAACCAAACAAACAAGAAATGTGTATAAGATACCAAGACATACGAGCGACACAACTGAAACCTAAGTAAATACGGTATAGTACATACAAAATCTAATGAAATTAGCCTCAACTTCAGTCTGGAACAAAGTTGGATTAACATCTCTTTAACTAATGTAACCACGGTTTATTCGTAACATAATTTCATATATACACATAGAAATATCACAATAATGCAACAACCTAGCAATTATGCCTGAAATAGCTTGCTACATAGATGCTTCAAGCCTAAAATACCCTGAAATGACTAAAACTGTATAAGTTAACTGATCGAAATTCCGAAACACTACAAATTCAACTTGAATCAATCGATCATTACTAAGTTTACATAACATAATAATTCAACTTACACTAAATTCATATCGTTCAGGTATTTTCGCTATTGGAAAACCGCGTCAATGGAACACTGATATAACTGTTTCAAAACTGGGTAATGCAATATGGGGTAGATAGATTCTCGACCGTAGGTGCTGCAACATCCCTTAATATATACCTAAACTCGCCAATAATCAGACAAATAAGCCATACAATTCCTATAGAAAATATATACATATGAAATAAATAGCTGGAAAACACAAAATCTTGCCTGCAATCCTACCTTCTGGCTGGTACAAACTGGGTCGTTTGCCTAATAAGGCTGCAAATTGAGTTATAAGACATACCAAGCACACTAATCCTATAAAAGAATGTATAGTGATAAATGAACAAACCATATAAAAATATCCCAAGCCACCACGGCAACGAACCCACCAATCGAGCATCGAATGAGTCATATATACCACAACTAGATAAAAATACCAACATATATGTCCACAGAAAAAAGAAAAGAAACAATAAACCAGCCCTAAATATAAAACGATATATACACTCACAACGTAGCAAACGTGCCACGGAAACAAATTTATAAGACAATGAATAGGCAAGAACAAACTCACATAATTTTCCAGGAGCGCATCCAACTTTCTACCTAGGGGGGTTTCTCTACCGCATCAATCCCCTCCCTCTAGAAAACTTGCTGTAACACTATTCATACCAGAATTGGATAAATATATATAATAAGCAACAGTTAATGACCAATTATACTCCACTACAACCATCTAAAGAAGAAAAAACATATATAAATACAATATATATCAAAATACAGTACAAATTAAAATGTTCATAACATTAACCTTGCCAATCAAGGCCGCAAGCCTGCTTCCATCCCGTCGTTCCATTTCCGGTCCCCCCCCTATTCCGCCCCCCCCCCCCCTCCGTCCGTCCGTTAGCTGACTCTGGCACCAAACCAGTTCCGGTACCTTCCGCCCCCGCCCTCCCCTGTTTCTATGCGAACCCCCGTACGCTCGGTGAGTCAAGGTGCATGCATCGTGCCCTACCCCGTCCACCAAAAGTAACTCTTTTATCCCTATCTATAATCCTTCCCTAACCGCGTTTCGCGCCCCTTTACACTACTTCTAAATATTCTTCCTCGAGTAGTCTTAGGAATTCCTGTCGGTACGCGTTGGTTGGAGTAGTTGCTTTAGGGTAGATTTGCAGGTCTAGGTTGACCGGTGGTGGGGAACGCGAGTGTGCTGAGTAGTAGCTTGAAACTGTTGGAAGCGGATGGTCGGCGCGGAGTTGGCAGTTGAGCAAGTTACTATTAGCGGATGATAAGGCTCTGGTGGCGGATTCTGAGGAGAAGCTATGTAGACTAGTGTCTGAGTTTGGTTGAGTGTGGGAGGGGAGGAAGCTTCGAGTAAACGTGGATAAAAGTAAAGTAATGATTTTGACTTGATTTGAACATTATTTCCACCAGAGCCTCAATTTGAGTCATAATAGGCTCCCCCGTAGGGCGCGTAAAGTAAGGAAATGCTCGAGGACTGTCTATGCGAGCAAAATTAGTGTCTCCCTAAATGGAGAGCTCTTTGAGGAAGTTCGGCGTTTTTCAGTGTCTGGGCTCCCATGTGGAGATAACTGAACTAGTTGAAACTGAAGTGAAGGAGGGGTGTAAAGTGTTGGGTGCACTGAGGAGTGTAATGAGCTGTAGGACGTTGGGGATGGAAGCAAAGAGAGGGCTGCATGATGGTGTTGTTGCCCCAATTGTGCTCTACCAAACTGAGACTTGGGGGGTGAGAGCAGAAGAGAGAAGAAAGTTGAATGTTTTCGAGATGAAATGTTTGAGGAGCATGGCTTGAGTAACGCCGAGAGACAGGTTCACTAACAACGTGGTTCGAATCAGAACAAGGATGGTGAAGAAGTTGGAGAACAGAGTGGATTCGCGTGTTCCGAGATGGTCCGGGCTCATGGAATAGATGGATGAAGAGAGATTGGTAAAAATTTCGATAAATACGGAGGCGAGTGATCGCAGGCCTGGAGGTAGACTGAAGTTTGGGTGGATGGATGGTGTGAAGCAGGCGTTAGGAAGGAGAGACATGAATGTGGAAGTAGCGAAAGAGCGTGCAATGCGCAGGCGTGAGTGGAGAATGGTTGTAAATGGTTGATTTTGAATTCGCTCTGATGTGCATTCCCGCCCTTGGCATCCCGCTGTCGGGATGGTCGTGGGTGGGGGGGGGGCGGTCATAATGACGCGACGGGGGTGAACCCGTGAAAACTGTCGGGCCCCGCTGCATACAACGGATACTCGTGACCCAGAGTGCGTGTTGCGGGGTTACCGGCCGGACCCTTTATCACAAAAGGGCTTCGTTGGGAGAGTGTGAGCGTATGAGGGTGTGAAGTGCGCCTTGCCGTTGGCCACCCCCCCTTCTGGGGGATGTGGCCTAGTGTCTGTATCTGCATCTGCATCTGTACTTTACTTTGATCTATATTCACGCCTGACACGAGCGCCTGGAGCTTGCTATCTAAATGGAGATTTTCCAGAAAGAAGTGAGCTGGAAAACCTTTTGTTTTTGATTAGAGCCTCATTTCCACCAGAGCCTCTACGTGAGTCATAATCGGCTCTCCCAAAATATTTTGTATTTTTACAAACAAGTAAAAAAAAAAGACTCAAGAAACACTATCGGTTACAAAGATGTGAATTAATTTATACTGTCGCGTTTCATTTAAAATTAATTTCAATCAAATTCTGGGTAGTTAGGAAAGTTTTTATGGTTCTATGCTCACAGCCAAACGTCTGGTGAATATGCAAATGTGTATATACAGACTATAAAATATATATTTTCGGTGCAGGGATATCTTAATCAAAACACGATTTGTGATGAAAGATAAGGCCTATCTTTGTAACCGTAAGTACATTGATCAACTGTCTGCAAACCTTAACGTACCACGGTAAAATTTTCACAGAAACTTGGGTACGACGCACAATTTTTTAAGAAGCATTATTTAAATAACTGAGCGCCTGGAACTCTGCGATTTAAATGACAAAATGGCGATTTTCAAGAGATAAGTAGGCTTTGATTTTCTTTTCCATTTTATAAAAAAGTGAGAAAATGACTCGTGATGTACAGTAGAGAACAAAAATTGGTTTAGGAATTAAAACCAAGTGAAATTTTCTATGTCCATTTTTCGCTTCATATTTGAACTTAACGCAAATTTGATTAATATTACCAATGAAGAGGCTTTGTCCACACATAGTACCGCAAGAAATTTCTATATGAAGTTAAATCCCACGTGGGGAAAGTCGAATTTGTGGTTCCGTCTAACCATAAACGGATTTATGCTCGCTACTGTACAGTAGCGAACGAACATTTGTTTATGGTTAGACTATACCCGAATAAACAAGCTTAACTTATCCTAGGTGGAATTTAATTTCACATGGAAATTTCTAACCTTATTATATATGGACAACCTTTCTTGATGGATTATATAGATTATATCTCCAATTAGTTTGAATCAAGCAGAAAATGATTATCGAAGATTGCTCTTGATCTTTCCAAATAAGCGAATGTTCTTTAGCTACTGTGCATTGATCTAGTCTGCTAACCTCAACGTAGCACGGTTAAAGATCTACAGAAAAAGTAATCAAGATACGCAATATACAAGCGCCTGGAGCTCTGCGACTTCAATGACAAAATGGCGATTTTCCATAAATAAGTAAGCTAAGAATTTATTTGTAATTTTACTGTTCATTGATCTTTTGTCTGCAAACCATATCGACACGGTAAAATTTCAGCAGAAAAGTAGGCAAGACACTCAATTTTTGAAAGGCAATTTTCTCAGACAAGTTAAACCTAATACAATTACAAAAAATTACGAAAATGCTATTGATGGCCAGGTTATCTGAAATTATTCTTCCAGAGTTTGTGGTGATTGCGTCCCTCATAGGCCGTGATGCAGAGACTCATCGTAGAGCACGAAGCACGGCATTTGAATTTGATTCCACCAAATTCTGTAGTCCGAACGTCACTGGGTAATGGAATTCAATTTCCAAAGCAGTCTCAAGCATTAGCGTGACGGTTTTTGATTTAATTTGAGCCTCATTTCCACCAGAGTCTCAACGTGAGTCATAATAGGCTCTTCCGTAGGGCTCAATGATCATGGATTCCAGTAAAATCGCACACCTCTGTGTGCAAGAAAAACAACGTCGTTAGAGTTAAACTATTTGAACATTTTAGTCGTATCAGACACACGCTGGTGCGCACAAGAATAATGTTTAGAAGGAACGGACCTCCGCTTTCAATCATTTAGAACTTCATGAGTAATATGTATGCACGCCAGTGCATACATGTGGCACCGTCGAGATTGGTCAAAGTTTACGGCTACACGGACAGAGTAAGCTCAGGCAGCAACGCAACACAATGTTTACAGCTACGCGGTCGTTCAGTTGATGTACATCTTATTTTTTCAGGAAAGATAAAAACTCATACGAAAAGAATTGAATATCCGCCACCAACCACTTAAAACATCAAGAGTAATATGTACGCAAGCCGGTGCGCACAGATAGTATGGTCGAAATTGGTACAAGGTCCACGTCTACACGGAAAAAGTCAGCTCCGACAGCAACGCAACACGAGTTTCACAGCTGCGCGGTCCAGTTCAATTACAGTAAGTTTGTTTTTTGTTTGTATTTGCTTCCATGTTCCACCGAAGTCCTAACGCGAAGTTAATGCAAACTACCCAAAACGGCGGTTGAAGAGAGGCGAAGTAGGTGAAGCGTAGATTATGAGTAGGTTCAACTTAGCTTCGGAGTAGTTTCAACGTAGACACAGTGGGTTTATACACAAGTTACAGAGTAGGTCCAAAAAAGTAATATAAAGTAACTCTGACATGAGTACCAAGTAAATTTGAAGCAGCTACAAAGAAAATTCGACAGTTATAAATTAAATTTAACGTCCGTACAGAGTAACTCGAACGCGGGAACAGAGTAGGCTTCAAAGTAAGTTTGATGAAACTACAAAGAAAATTTGGCAGAGACAAATTAAATTCAACGTGTTAACACAGTAAACCTAACGCGGGTACATAGTAGACCTAGCCCAACTACAAAGTATGCTAAGCACGGATACAAAGTGAATCTAACATAACATATATGCAGAGCAGGTTCATTGACGCAATAGGTTTTGCGTGGAGGAGCGGTAACAGCCCCCTCCGTTCTCCGCCGGAGCTCCAACGTGTCGTCACTGAGGGCTTCTCCTCATGGCACGACGATCTGTTGATTTTGCACAGCTTCGTGCACGAAGGTAAAGTGAAAATTCTCAATTAGTACGCAAAGAGGACAGAGAGTTCGGGATTCGAGATGATTCAGACCTCGCTACCTCTACACAGCCTCGTAGAGGCCTGTGTGTTTACCAAAAGCGATCAGTTTTCAACGGTGTTCCGTTTCTGTGAGCAGGCGTTGCAGGTTGAACGGGGGGGTTCAAGAAGGCTCGTCGAGCTGCTGCGAGTGCAACGCGAGTCACCACCAGTCTACAACGCGAGTCACCACCAGTCTACAACGCGAGTCACCACCAGTCTACAACGCGAGTCACCACCAGTCTACAACGCGAGTCACCACCAGTCTACAACGCGAGTCACCACCAGTCTACAGCGCGAGCCACCACCAGTCTACAACGCGAGTCACCACCAGTCTACAACGCGAGTCACCACCAGTCTACAACGCGAGTCACCACCAGTCTACAACGCGAGTCACTAGTCTACAACGCGAGTCACTAGTCTACAACGCGAGTCACCAGTCTACAACGCGAGTCATCAGTCTACAACGCGAGTCATCAGTCTACAACGCGAGTCATCAGTCTACAACGCGAGTCATCAGTCTACAACGCGAGTC
>SDVV010032278.1:0-11445 GCA_016164225.1 Gammarus roeselii
CACCGTGACATCCTAGGAGTAGGCTTCACCGTGACATCCTAGGAGTAGGCTTCACCGTGACATCCTAGGAGTAGGCTTCACCGTGACATCCTAGGAGTAGGCTTCACCGTGACATGCTAGTAGTGGGCTTCACCGTGACATGCTAGGAGTGGGCTTCACCGTGACATGCTAGGAGTGGGCTTCACCGTGACATCCTAGGAGTGGGGCCTCACCGTGACATCCTAGGAGTGGGGCCTCACCGTGACATATTAGGAGTGGGCTTCACCGTGACATGCTAGGAGTGAGGCCTCACCGTGACATCTTAGGAGTGGGCTTCAACGTGACATGCTAGAAGTGGGGCCTTACCGTGACATCCTAGGAGTGGGCTTCACCGTGACATCCTTTGAGTTGAGCATCACCTTGACATGCTCGGAGTTAAGCCTCACCGTGACATGCTAGGAGTTGGGCATCACCGTGACTTGCTAGGAGTTGGGCATCACCGTGACTTGCTAGGAGTTGGGCCTCACAGTGACATGCTAGGAGTTGGGCATCACCGTGACTTGCTAGGAGTTGGGCCTCACAGTGACATGCTAGGAGTTGGGCATCACCGTGACTTGCTAGGAGTTGGACCTCACAGTGACATGCTAGGAGTTGTGCATCACCGTGACATGATAGGAGTTGGGCATCACGTGACTTGCTAGGAGTTGGGCCTCACCGTGACATGATAGGAGTTGGGCTTCACCGTGACATGCTAGGAGTTGGGCTTCACCGTGACATGCTATGGATTTGGCCTCACAACGACATGCTATTGATTGGACTTCACCATGAAATGCCATGGATTGGTTGCGTGTTCACCACACCCTATTGGACACGGATTCAGATTTAATAATCAATCTCCCGCAAAAGCAATTGGGCACTTCCAGCCCAGACAACATAACAGATTTTCTCGACTGTTAGAAGCAGACTATCGGTTCCAACTTTGTTTTCTAAATAGTTTACATGTCAATGCATAGAATATTATGTGCTACGAAGCACCATGTTCATGCTTTACTAATTATGGGTGGAATGCTCTACTGGGCCACCACAACATCAGCAATTATGGGTGGAATGCTCTACTAGGCCAGTTCGGGTGGAATGCTCTACTGGGTCATTACAACATCAATAATTACGGGTATAATCCTCTACTAGGCCAGTACAACATCAACAGTTACGAGTGGAATGCTCTACTGAGCCAGTACAACATCAACAATTACGGGTGGAATGCTCTACTGGGCCATTACAACATCAACAATTACGTGTGGAATGCTCTACTGGGCCAGTACAACATCATCAATTACGGGTGGAATACTCTACTGGGCCAGTACATCATTAACAATAACGGGTGGAATGTTCTACTGGGCCAGTACAACATCAACAATTATGGGTGGAATGCTCCACTGGGCCAGTACAACATCAACAATTACTGGTGGAATGCTCCACTGGGCCAGTTCCTTTATCAACAATTACGGGTGGAATGCTCTACTGGGCCAGTACAACATCAACAATTACGGGTGGAATGCTCTACTGGGCCAGTACAACATCAACAATTTACTTCGAAATTGCGCCAATGTTTATTGTTTCGTATCAATAACAATTCACAGGAAAATGTTCCGTTTAGCAAATTGCCCATGTGCTTGAAACAAGTCTTACATATATACCTCCTTTGTGAGCGTTGTTTATCAATAGAGGGTTCAAAATATCCATCCCATTTGCAAGCCTCATTCATGTTAGTTTCACGCATAAAATGTTCATGTTTCTAATCATGATATCCCAGACATCGATGAGCCTTCAGATGTGAAGTCGAACGCCTCTGTGGATCTTCAATTTGTGGATTCTTTGTTCAAAAATTTGAACCTTCTTCTAATTACTTCCTCGTGGTAGGCTGTTGACAAATATTCCCGACGCTGCACACTTCCTGCGTGGGATTGTGTTCCCTAAATAATGAGATTGTCCCCGCAACACATCAACTCATTACAATAACAGCCTGACTTGGGACAATTTGCAGCCGGTACAGTCGTGCAAAAAGACAGCCATGCATACAGAGACAGCCATGCATGCAGAGACAACTGAACACGCAACAACAAGCGAGACAGCTAACCGCGCACAGACAGCAAAACATGCAAAGTTAGGTCTCACAGCCTAACTTTGCATGTTGGGCTGTGTGTTCTCGTATAAACTGTACACATTGTCCTCCACACAAATTATTCATAAATTATTGATAGCGTTTACTGTCGCTAAAGACAAAAAAATGCGTCTGATTTCTTAGATTTACTTACATGGATTTATACTTACATTACTTACGTTACACGAATTGACTTACATTACTAACGTTACACGGATTGACTTGCATTACTTACGTTACACAGATTGACTTACATTACTTACGTTACACGGATTGACTTACATTACCTACCTTCGTATAAGATGTGTGCAAACACGCTTGGACAACGCTGATGTAGTGGGGGATTTTGTTAGGAAAAAGCTGTATCATAGAGGCAACCGATAATATGTAGAGTAGCTACCCATCATTAGCTGGGAAGGACCGAAAAAATTCATACACCATTAGCAAATAAACACAGGAAAAGAAGTATATGTATGCTTGATAACAATTACTGGTACTTAGACTGTGATTTAGAGACATACAGAATAATATATTTGTCACCCGTTCTTCGAAGATTTGATTCGAATAAAGAAGACAAAACACGCAGCGAGAAGTGGTAGTTTAGGTTACTTCATGCTACAGCACTATCGTGTCACCCTCGTTAGTTGCCGCCTAACATAACATTGTGAAGATTACACACTTGAGTCAATGTCTATGAATGCCCAGATCATCTAGACCTCTAATGGGTTAGCACAGCTCACAGTGTATAAAAAGCATCCTCGCTTCTATGGAGTGGGAAGAGTGTGATCGGGTGCCGAGGGCTGTTTGTACCACCTGATAATTCTTACCTCTGTCAAGAAGGTTACCCTCAAATGATAGGCGCGCACTGCACCGCAAGACTACTTCTTCTATTTTTTAAGTCTTTCTTCATGCATGTGCAAATTGAGGTAGTTCTCAACAAATAAATAAACATTTATGGAAACCCAAGCCTCATTCCCATCGATCGGACGAATGAATATTGTTGGCGTTTATCGGGCCTTTGAGGTAGCGAATTCTGATTGGCGGCCACGCCTTCCCTCATGAACAGAACAGGTGCACGATACGAAAATACAGAGATAAATTATTTTCAAATAGTACTCAGAAATCCTTTTGTACTAGTCCGTTTCTGCGTCACGTGTTTAGAGCAGGACGAGATATGGCGTGTTCACGACCATGCGAACAGCCACTTTGAGGTCCTGGCAGCACACTCGCTCACGACATCTTCTAATTGCCCCCTCTTCCTCTTTTTCTTCCCCTCCTCCTTCACACACCACCCGCCTCATAAATTACAAGAAAGAAAAAAGCATTGACAAACACATCCTTCAACAAGTACCTCTTCACTTCTTTTGAAAGACACCAAATGATAGCAAATGATAAAATGAGTGAGGCCTCAACACTCTTCTATTTCAGTCACATGTCATCATGAGGAAGAGTCGTATTGCAATGTAACATAACACATCCTTCCTCATAAGGTCAGATCTTAGACGTAAACATTGAAAATGTAAGCAAGTACATTTCAATGCCACGAAATGTGCTGAGCATCATTCAGAATGTATTAAAGATCGCATCTATGATGTATACAATATTTAAATCATTCTCATGACAAAACTCCACTTGAATTATGATTACAATGCCCACTGTTGTCTAAATGGATGAAATTGCGCAAGAAAAGTCCTAGATGAATCATGCGCACCCTAAATGAATAATGTCAAGGATGGTACTAGGCATATAATATCCATCTCGCGTGGGGGAGATGGCAGCAACGTGATGGCAGCACTGTGATGGCAACAACATGACGGTAGTACTGTGATGGCAACAACGTAGTGGCAGCACTGTGATGGCAACAACGTAGTGGCAACACTGTGATAACAACACCGTGATGGTAGTACTATGATGGCAACAACGTAGTAGCAACACTGCGATGGCAACACCGTGATGGTAGCACTGTGATGGCAACAACGTAGTGGCAACACTGGGATGGTAACACTGTGATGGCAACAACGTAGTTGCAACACTGGGATGGTAACACCGTGATGGTAGTACTGTGATGGCAACAACGTAGTGGCAACACTGTGATGGCAACACCGTGATGGTAGTACTTTGATGGCAACAATATATAGACGTCGTGAATAAGACAGTCCTCATATCCGCAATCAGTGTCTGTCTTCAGCAGTTTTCTTAACGCCGATCAGTGCCTTTCAATAGCATTGCTCTTAGCTCCAATGAGTGCCTGCTTATATCAGTCATCATAACTCCAATCAGTGCCTGCCTGCAGCAGTCTTCATAGCTTCAATCAGTGACTTCCTACAGCAGTCCTCTTAGCCTCAATGAGTGCCTGCCTACAGCAGTCCTCTTAGCTCCGATAGTCCTTACATGTAACTGCCCTAGCTTAAGTCTTTCTCTACCTGTAACAGTCTTCTTACTCCAATCAGTGACTGCCTGTTGCAATCTTCTTATTCCCAATCAATGCCGGCCTTAAACAATCTTTAGAGCCCTAATCAGTGCCTGCCTGCAACAGCCCTCCGGTCCACATAAGTGCCTCAATGGGAAGATTCTGACCAGCCAGTCACTCCAATATTTATTTCCAGCTTGTCTTGTGCTGCACGCAAATCCTATTGAGGTGATGTATAGATAACTCCAACATCCGGTGAGGAGCAGCGGACACGGGGGGAGCAGGGGAGGGACAGAAGAGGAGCACGGAGTGGGATGGCCGTGAGGAGCAGAGGAAGGGTCGGATGGGGTAGGAGAGGAGCAAGGAGGAGCAGGAGAGGGGCGAAGGATGAGCTGGGAAGGGGTGTTGAATGGGAGTGGCAAAGGAGAAGCTGGAAAGGGGCCTGGGAGAGTAACGGCAGTAAAGGAGAATAAGATGGGCAGGGGAGAGCAGGGGAGGGCAGCAGTAAGGGGCCGGTAAAGGTACGGAAACGATAGGAAGTGGTCAGGGAGAGACAGGGCATCGCAGTGTGGGTCACTGATGGACCAAGTAGACAGCTCAGTGCATCACAGTGTGAGTTACTGATCGACCATATAAACAGCTCCCTGCATCATAGTGTGTGTCAATGATGGACCAAATAGACAGCTCACTTCATCACAGTGTGGGTCACTGATTGACCAAATAGACAGCTCACTGCATCAAAGTGTGGGTCACTGATGGGCCAAAGAGACAGCTCACTGCATCACAGTGTGGGTCAATGATGGACCAAATAGACAGCTCAATGCTTCACTGTGTGAGTCAGTGATGGACCAAATAGACAGCTCACTGCATCACAGTGTGGGTCACTGATGGATCAAATAGACAGCTCACTGTATCATAGTGTGAGTCAGTGATGGACCCAATAGACAGCTCGCTGCATAACAGTGTGGGTCACTGATGGACCATATAGACAGCTCACTGCATCACAGTGTAGGTCACTGATGGACCAAATAGACAGCTCACTGCATCACAGCGTGGGTCAGTGATGGACCAAATAGACAGCTCAATCCATCACAGTGTGAGTCACTGATGCATCATATGGACAGCTCGCTGCATCATAGTGTGAGTCAGTGATGGACCTTATAGACAGCTCACTGCATCACAGTGTGGGTCAGTGATGGACCAAACAGACAGCTCACTGCATCACAGTGTGAGTCAGTGATGAACCATATAGACAGCTCACTGCATCATAGAGTGGGTCAATGATGGACCAAATAGACAGCTCACTGCATCACAGTGTGGGTGACTGATGGACCAAATAGACAGCTCACTTCATCACAATGTGGGTCACTGATTGACCAAATAGACCGCTCACTGCATCAAAGTGTGGGTCACTGATGGACCAAATAGACAGCTCACTGCATCACAGTGTGAGTCACTGATGGACCATACAAACAGCTCTCTGCATCACAGTGTGGGTCACTGATGGACCAAACAGACAGCTCACTCCATCACAGTGTGATTCACTGATGCACCGTATAGACAGCTCGCTGCATCATAGTGTGAGTCAGTGATGGACCAAATAGACAGCTCACTGCATCACAGTGTAGGTCACTGATAGACCAATTAGACGCTCACTGCATCACAGTGTGGGTCACTGATGGACCAAATAGACAGCTCACTGCATCACAGTGTGAGTCATTGATGGACCATATAGACAGCTCACTGCATCACAGTGTGGGTCAGTGATGGACCAAATAGAAAGCTTACTGCAGCATAGTGTGGGTCAGTGATGGACCAAATAGACGCTCACTGCAGCAGAGTGTGGGTCTCCGATGGATCAAATAGTCTGCTCACTGCATCACAGTGGAGTCAGTGATGGACCGAATAGACAGCTCACTGCATCACAGTGTGGGTCACTGATGGACCATATAGACAGCTCACTGCATCACAGTGTGAGTCAGTGATGGACCAAATAGACAGCTCACTGCATCACAATGTGGGTCATTAATGGACCAAATAGACAGCTCACTGCATCACAGTGTGAGTCACTGATGGACCATATAGACAGCTCACTGCATCACAGCGTGGGTCACTGATGGAACAAATAGTCATCTCACTGCATCACAGTGTGGGTCACTGATGGAACAAATAGACAGCTCACTGCATCACAGTTTGGGTCACTGATGGACCAAATAGACAGCTCACTGCATCACAGTGGAGTCAGTGATGGACCAAATAGACAGCTCACTTCATCACAGTGTGGGTCACTGATTGACCAAATAGACAGCTCACTGCATCACATTGTGGGTCACCGATGGTTCAAATAGACAGCTCACTGCATCAGTGTGGGTCAGGGATGGACCATATTGACTGCTCACTGCATTACAGTATGAGTCAGTGATGGACCAAATAGACAGCTCGCTGCATCACAGTGTGAGTCAGTGATGGACCATGCATCACAGTGTGGGTCACAGATGGTTCAAATGTTCATCTTGTCTATGAGTACGATTGGCGTTGTGCTACTGCTCTTGACCACCTGAACTGGAACGTTTCTGTGTTGATCCTGATGCATTTAGAAGATGGCGTAGTAGCCTCAGCAGCCATACTGGCTTAGCCTGAGCAGCCGTACTAGTTTAGCCAGTTGTCGGCAGCGCTATCTGGTTTTCCGATCATATGAAAACATCACATGGACCATATCATCACTGAAGCATCAGTTGTTGAGTCCGTCGCCGCTAGGAGGCGTGTCCTTGGTTCTTGTACTTGGCTTGGGGAGCTCGTGAAGTAACGGCAGTGGAGCTCTGTTCGTAGAGATAATTTCGGATTGTCAAGAAGTAATCAAATGTGTGCAAAGAGGGATATACACAGGGAAGCAAAAACTTCTAGCTTTGATAGGCGTTCGATCAAGAATCAACACTTATTAACAAAAGGGGTGCACTAAGCCCCAACCAGCTTTGCCAGCCGTCGCCACTCTTTAGAACCAATATGTTCAGGATCGAAAAAAGTTCGTTGACAGTTAATATATCAGAAACAAGCAGCGAGACTTTTTCAAAAAGGAACTCAATTTTTTGTATAGTTTTTTAATTGCGGCTTTCATGTGCCAAAATTGTGGATGAATGAATTCTATTTTGTTTTTTAATTTGTTTGAATGTAGAGCAAAAAATTAGCATTACGTGTTCAGTTCATTTAGACCATTTATGCATTTTCTTCCGTGACTGTACCCTGGACGCCAACCAGCACATGCAACTGTGACTGTACCATGGACACCAACCAGCTCATGCAACTGTGACTGTACCCTGGCTGCCAACCAGCTCATGCAACTGTGACTGTACTCTGGACACCAACCAGCTCATGCAACTGTGACTGTACCCTGGACACCAACCAGCTCATGCAACTGCGACTGTACCCTGGACACCAACCAGCTCATGCAACTGCGACTGTACCCTGGACGCCAACCAGCTCATGCAACTGTGACTGTACCCTGGACGCCAACCAGCACATGCAACTGTAACTGTACACCTGAAACGAACCATCACATGCAACTGTAACTGTACACCTGACACCAACCAGCACATGCAATTGTTACTGTACCCAGGACACCATTCAGCACATGGAGCTGTTACTGTACACTGGAGTCACTATCCAGTTGCACCTCAACGCTTTTTTACCATCATCACCAGCAATCAACACCAGCAGCTATCACCAACATGAACAGTATCCAACACCAGCAATCAAACACACAAGCTGTCATCACAGACCTGCTAACAACACGCACCAGCTGTCACCACACACTAGCTGTCGCCGTCCACCATCTTTACATTTTAACCAGCTACCCCACACCAACTCCCACTAAGCGGATCCGCAACACATCGCAGACCCGCAAAAGGCATAAGCGCCGCTGCTGTCGCTAAGCCTTCACGCCGTCCGACTCCGTCCTTTGCGGGTATTAGGAGATGGGAGCCGGGGACTCTATCCAGGAATGGCCGGATTACTCCCGTACATCCCTCCCCACTCCGCCATAACACCTCCCACTTCAACCCCCACTCCCTCGCCGTACCTTCTCTCACACCACCCCATCTGACACTCCCCTCCGCCCCTATATTACACACCCTACAGCAAACCACTCCCTCTCCTCCAACACACAGCTGCTGTCACATCTCGACTGATTCTCCCCCCTAATCCCACCCCACACCCCCTACCACCACGCCGTCCAATTCTAGTCTCCATACCTTAGAAAAGACGTTATTAAGTTGGAAAAGACTCAATGTAGAGCTACCAAACTCATCCCCTCGCTGCGGAATAAATCGTACAAAGACAGACGACGCGAACTCAACCATTATTTGCTGGAAAAGCGTCGAGTCAGAGGTGACATAATCGAGGTGAGGAAGATAATGAAGAGTAATGAAAACTTTGAGCGAAAGGGCCATTTCATAGGATTAATGGGAAGCGTTTCACACTCGATATAAATACAATTTCTGCACGAATAGAATCGTCGACGAATGGAACAGACTCCCACAGGAAGTTGTAAACAGCGATGCAATCGAAACGTTCCAGTCACACCTACTCGTTGCAGAGTGGTGCCCAGCTATAACACCGGTCAGCACCAAACTCACACCACCCCCCACCACCCTCACACCACCGCCACACACCCCCATACCACCCCCACACTACTCCCACACCACCCCCACACCACCCCCACACCACCCCCACGCCACCCACACACCACCCCCACACCACCCCCACACTACCTACACACTAAACGTGTGGTTTTGTGTAACAAACGACACATGATGTATCTCAAAAGACTTGTACTGCAGCGTCCTAATCTGCTTAGAGGGAGAGCCGTGTTCAGTTAAAGCTTGACGAAACCTAACGCGAACAATACATTCATGCATAGAAAATTTCACCTCTGAAATTCTTTACTGCCAAGTACAGAAGAAAGAAAAATCCAAATGTATTGGTGATTTCCAGCATGAGTGTTTCACTCACATGTAAACCAGCACCATCCCTGATTTGTAAACTGAGAATGAGTAGCCCAACAAGAGTGTCTCAACAGAAGTAACACAACTGAAGTATGTAACTGAACAGTAAATTCATCATTATAAAACTTCAGTCCTCACCAGGATTCCAATACGAGTCCAGTACGGTAGCTGCTTAGTCATCCAGCACAACAACTGAGTTAACTCAGCAGGGGGAACAGAAATTAGCCAACAAGAGCAACCACAAATTGAAAGATAATTTGTTAAACGAAAATTTATTTTGTCAAATTTACATTATCAAAGACTGTATGCATGACGATCATTGTTGTATACAGTAGCTGATGCTTACTAAAAGACTGTATGCATGACGATCATTGTTGTATACAGTAGCAGAGGCTTACTAAAAGACTGTATGCATGACGATCATTGTTGTATACAGTAGCAGAGGCTTACTAAAAGACTGTATGCATGACGATCATTGTTGTATACAGTAGCAGAGGCTTACTAAAAGACTGTATGCATGACGATCATTGTTGTATACAGTAGCTGATGCTTACTAAAAGACTGTATGCATGACGATCATTGTTGTATACAGTAGCAGAGGCTTACTAAACCAATATAGCTGCAATCGATCGTCCATTACAAGAACTATGATGCTTCAAGTGCAATCATTGAGGTTGTGGTTTATGGAACCACCCTGATTTAGTGTGGCAGGCACAGCCTACATTCAGAAGGTCCACAATGAATTATACGTTTACTGCTGCAAGAAGTAAACGTATAATTGTTAACACATCTTTCTTACTGTTGACATAAAAATCCCCAAGAACAGTCAGCAGCAACGTATGTGAGCAATAACAGTTAGCTTTGTATATCAGCAACAGCAAGCAACAATGCCTCAAAGGTGATGAGCGGAGTAGACAATACGATCATCAAAGAGCGCAATCCCTTGTTTTTCTGAGGGAGCCGTGGCATTACTGCGAAAGAAGCAGATCAGAAATCAATGAGTCAGTAACCCTGCTTTTGAGGGCTGGTCGTATTCGATGATGCATGCATATTATGATACATTGGTTGAGGAACCGGGAGAGGTGAGGAGGTGGGAAGGGGAGGAGATGAGGACGGGGAGGTGAGGATGTGGGAGGTGGTACGGTGGGGAGATAGGGAGGTAGGAAGGGGAAAGTTGGGAGGTGGCAGGTGGAGATGTGAGGAGGTGAATTGGTGGGGATATGGGGATGTGGGAAGGAGGGGAAGTAGGAAGGTGGACACGTGGGGAGTTGGGGAGGGTGGGAGTTGGGAGGTAGGAGGAGTGGAGATACGGAAATATGGAGGTGGGGAGGTGGGGATGTGAGGAGATGAGGAAGTGAGGGAGGTTGGAAGGTTAAGGAAGGTAAAGTGGGGAGATGAAGAAATGGTCAAAACGAGTCGGTAATTGAATTTTAAGTTGATGCATTGTAATTGTAATTTATCGTCCCGGAGAAGCGCTTAGAGTTACCTGAGGCATATTGAAAAATTACCTTGCGCCGTGGATAACTGTGATAGTTTAGGTTATGGAATTATCGACGTTGAGAGAAGAAAATGCGAAAATATTACACAGCTGAATGGGATATCCGCTTGGCATTTCCGATTAATTTAAAGGTGTACTAGATTTTGAAACTTTCACCACTTTGTTTTGCTAGGTTAATGTTAGTGTTAAACAATCTGATGTTACTCTTTCAGAAAGCGCGCTGTATGGAAAAATGATTGACAAATATCATAAGAAACCTCATTCCCTCGACCAAGAAGAATTCAGTCAATTTGCCTCGCAAAAGCGTTCAAGTTCAACAGCTAAATGCGACCGCTGATCCAAGTAATTCAACGATCAGGTGAAGGAACAAAATGTATATATTGTTAGGAGGACAAAC